>BROG01001182.1:0-65000 GCA_030159075.1 Atrina japonica
CATTGAGAAGTTCTTTAACGTGGCAACACCAACTGTGACACGAGACCTCGACTTTTACTGTCTCAATCCAAAAGACAGGAAACCAACCTGCCGCCGGTTGGACTCGAATTTACGACCTGACGATCAAAAGTCGAGCGCGCTATCGACTGAGCCAGGCCAGCTTTAGTTAAGAATGAAATATAAATTTCGTTTATCGAAGAGTATTTTATAGGTGGGAAGGTAGACGATACATCAGTAGCCCTTGGTCACTCGCCTACGTCTGCATTTTTAAAGACTGACCTTTAATACTTGTTTCGTGTAAAATTTCATCAATATTCCGACAAGAATTTCACAGAAAATGAAAATGTGACAAACGTACGAACGAACGACGGATGTGGAGTGATCATTAAAGCCTCCGGCTCAAGTGAGCTATAGTGGCTACACTTAGATTATAAAAGAATGTATGCTCACAACCACAGGAAAAATGACATAATTATAAAAATATGATAATGGAAAAACAGTCATCGTATAATATATGCCCACAATCACACACATATAGGCACAATTATCAATCTGTGATAATGGGATAACTTAGTCTGTATATAATATATGTCCACAGTCACACAAAAATAGGCGAATTTGTCAAACCATGACAATGGGAAAACAGTCGACATATATGACCACAATCACACAAATATAGAAAAAAAAATTATCAAACTACCCACAATCACACAAGTATAGACAAAATTATCAAACTATGACAATGGGAATATTTTGGTCCTCATATAGCCAATAATGGTTCGTTATCATGTTATTTTCCGATCAGTATTATGATCTTACTTGCTGGAGCCATTTCCAGTGACCGACTGATATGATAAGTAACTGTTCGGTAGTTGATGGTGAACCGTCTATAATTATTATGAGTATGTACTAACGCCTGATATGACAGATCAACAGGGTATGCTAACACTCCTACATGACACCCGATTAACACTCCTCCATCATCCCTGATATAACGGATCAAAAGGGTCTGCTGACACTCCTACATGACACCCGATTAACACTCCTCCATTATCCCTGATATAACGGATCAACAGGGTCTGCTGACACTCCTACATGGCGTCTGATACAACCGATCAATAGACATGCTGACACTCCTCCATAACACCTTATATAACTTATTAACAGGGTATGCTAACACTCCTACATGACGCTTGATATAACCGATTAACAGGGTATTCTAACACTCCTACATGACGCTTGATATAACCGATTAACAGGGTATTCTAACACTCCTACATGACGCTTGATATAACACATGAAGATTTCATATATAGAGGTAAACTACTCACTGACACATGACTGGATATCGAAAACCGCGTTTAATGTCAACGTTCCGCAAATTTTACGGTCGGTATAATAGTCTTGTTTGCGACCACTCTGTTTCACTAAGTGAAATGTTGAGTTGCCTTTTCGTTGGCGGTTGTTGAGACTTCTGTACTAATTGTGACGAGGATACACTCCTCACTTGTTTCATTGGATTTGACTGTGGACTCACGGCGGGTGTGACCGGTCGAAAGGGGATGCTTACTCCTCCATGGCACCTGATCCCACCTCTTGGTTTCCGGAGGTCCGTGTTTGTCCATTTTTGTCGGATTTGTATCTATGTCCTGGACGTTCTATTGATTTATACTTTGGTATCTGAGATTTTTATATATAACCGATTAATAGGGTATGCTAACACTCCTCCGGGACACCTGATATGACAGATCACCAGGGTATGCTAAAACTCCTCCATGACGCCTGATATGACCTATCAACAGTGTATGCTAACACTCCTCCATGACCCCTGATATAACCGATTAATAGGGTATGCTAACACTCCTCCATCATACCTGATATGACAGATCAACAGTGTATGGTAACAATCCTCCAATAGGCCTGATATGACAGATGACCATGGTATGCTAAAACTCCTCCATAACACCTGATATGACAGATAAACAGGGTATGTTAACACTCCGCCATGACACCTGATATGACCGATCAACATAGTATGCTAACACTCTTCCATGACGCCTTATATGACAAATTAACATGGTATGCTAAAACTCCTCCATGACTCCAGATATGCCTATCAACAGGGCATGCTTACATTCCTCTATGACACCTTATATGGCTGATAAACAGGGTATGGTAACACTCCTCTATAACGCCTGATATGGCAGATCAACAGGGTATGCTAACATTTTTCGATGACTCAAGATATGACAGATCAACAGGGCATGCGTACACTCCTCTATGACACCTGATATAAAAGATCAACAGGGTATGGTAACACACCTCTATGACGCATGATATGACCGATTAACAGGGTATGCTAACACTCCTCCATAACACCTGATATGACTGATCAACAGGGTATGTTAACACTCCTCCATAACACATGATATGACAGATCAACAGGGTATGTTAACACTCCTCAATGACAACTGATCCCAATCCTTGATTTTCTGTAGATGGAAGATCATCATATATGTAATCTGTCTCCTGAACCTATGGACGATTGATTATATTTCTTTCAGATATATATATATATATATAATGATAGATTTTCAAACATTGGAACTAGTGCAAACATAGATCAGGAGCAATCTTGAATGCAAAATTTAGAAAGAAGAATGAGAAATCAAAATTCAAAATGTAAATTTGGATTTATCTGCATGACATTTATTAAACATTCTACTTGTATTAAAGTGCAATTTGTAAAATTCTGTACTTAATTTTGATTCAAGAAATAATTTTCCGCAATCCTGAATCCTGATTCAAAGTATGAAATTTCATCTGACGACGTACCAAGTATTTATTTTGTAAGACAAAAGGGGGAGGCTATCAGTTATCATTCTAATCTTTCGCAAAACACATGAAGTAAACTTATAGATGTAGTTTTGAGGGATAAAGTAAGTAAACGAAAGAGCCTCGGGAAATTGGTCCTGTAAAGGGGATTTAGAAACGTATTGTATTTCCAATACAGATAAAAACGGATACTTAAAGGGAATGAGTTTATCTTTCAAATAAGCAGGATTTGCAAAAGTAATGTGGTTATAATTTTAATAAAGAAATCTGGCCAGAGAATCAAAATCATTAGAATACAATCGGGATTTTATTGAAACAGAGAGTTCAATATAAGTGGGGTCAACTGTATTTAACTTTGTTAAAATATAAGTATAACGTGGATCCTGGTTATTTACAAAACAAATTCAGTTTCCTTTTATTAAAAGAAAGTAAACAAACTGCTTCTAAACTAAATCAGGGTAATGGAGGATTTTGGTTGGTGTAAAATAGGTACTAAACGCTCATCGATGGAGATGACGTGTGTCCAGGAACATGGTTTAATTCATTTAAGTGGTTTTGGAGTGTCGGATATAACTAAAATACATATTATAATACATACTAAAATACATTCTCTCATAGTTTAGTAATATATAATGTAAATTAAACGATTGCTAAATTGCATTTCAACATTATTTTTAGTCATTTGTTTTCTTTCATGGTTTACAAATTACGGAGCAACTTGTTCATATGACATTTTGGATTGCTGTTTATTGGTATTTCTTAATTCTTTCTATCAGCTACTCGTATGCCTTGATTTAACTTTATAAATGCATGATCTCATTTTGATTGGTTTTGAGAGAGTTAATTAGATTTCATAATGTTAACAAACGCAATTAATGGAGGTCAATAATAGTGTTGGTGCTTTTGTGATCGCTTATAATTTGTTCATGGGCGGAGGTAATTACGAAGTACATACTACATTATAATATTGTATGATTTCCCTTCAACAGCATCATAAGTGAAATTCATCCAGTGCAACTCCGGGGGCAATATGTATTGGTTTAATTACATTTCTTATAAGTCTTCAACTTAGAATATCTAATGACTAATTCAAAGCAATGACCAGTAACTGTCCTATAACTTCTAACAGATTTGTAGATATGTTCATGCAAATGCTGAAGTCAGATAGAAGTTTAACATCTTTACAAATAACATTCAAATGAATTAGCAAAAGCTAACATTTGACAGGTGCTCTCTTACCCAGGTAACCAAATATTCGACCTTCATAGAGTCATAAGAGAAGATAAGTAAATGTTATATATATTTCTCATATTGCCATTTGCTTAAATGATATGACATGTATTTTAATTGATTGATATACGCTTTGCTTTTCTGTAAATACATAGGTTGAGTTTAAAAATTTAAAGAAGTGTTCTTATTGAAGTTGATAGAATTAAAAATCGTTTCAAAATTTCGGAATAAACATTACATACTTAGTCACATCGGATAATGCAAATGTTTTCTTCCAGTAGTACAGTCCGCCGAATGTCCACGATCGGTTTTTATATGGCAAAGTCACATATTTTTAAAAGCATAGAGTTCAAATAAATGCTTTTTAATAATACGTTTAGTGAATCAAATATATATCGTGAACTAATGTAACTGAAAATATTTTTTTCTGTACTATGTTACAGATGTGACAGTGTTATTGTACATGCATTCTACTGACATCTTGTAAACCACTAATACATCACTTGACAAACAGGACTTGATTGGATGACGTTTGTTACTGTGAGACCAACAACAATTATCCAGAATCTAACAATGATACATTTAATAATTACCGTTTTTGCGATTTCTTCAGCCATTCCTTCTATGACAAGAATCTGGTAGAATAAAACCAGTTTTGGAAGGAGTGTGTCAATTCAAGTTACCTTGACAACAGAATTAAACCCTTGAATCTGCGTAACCGAAAAACACATGCTAATGTCACATTTAAACGGTTTTTGGGGGGTGTTTGTTTGTTTGTTTTTTCTTAAGAATTGAACGTTTGTTCAGGAAAGGTTCAAACAGAATCAGGGAAACAATACTATTAATAAGCGAATGATAATGAAAACAATAAATAAAATAAAGTATTTTACAGAAGTAAAAACTATTTAAAACAAAACACAGATAAATATATTGCACGAATCATTTATAAAATGCGTATGCGATATACAATAAATTTGTTTCCGCTACAAACAAATGTTTGTTATCGAAGATAATTGATTAAAGCACTTGCTGATCTATGTCCCTGAGGAAATAGGAGAACGTCTGATAAGGAAAAGGAATTTCATCTGCGAGATAGTAAAAATAAATGGAACATAAACTATCATATCCATCACCAACAGTTTTTACCCTTGCAAAAGTGAATGAGGCTGCCTCGAGGAACAAACTCTTCCCACTGTTTTCTTTATGATTTTCTGACATATCTGGATCATCTTGTCTCAACATCCCTCTCGTTTTTCTCTTCCTTTTCACATGCTTCCACACTCACGCAATTTAAAACAGATAATGGAGTATGAAAATGCCGTGCAAAGTGTGCGAAAGAATGATGAGTTCATTTCCTTTAATATAATTAATACCATTCTTTTTCAACATTGTTTTGTTTAAAATATCAATATTCACATGTCTGGTTAAAATTTTGCTGGTTAAATATTTCATTGGCCGTGAAACTCGGCAATACGTGTATTAATATATGAATGTGGATTAAATGATAAAGGAATATATAGCATACTGAGTTTTGCATTCATGCAAAGTCTAAAAGGGTATATGGATAATGGTTTGCCAGATGCAAAACTTTCTTTTTCATCCACGCTTGAAACATGTCTGTATTTTAATGTCTGCCAGTCCGTTCGTTGATAGTTTTCATATATTAAATGCTTTATTATAGTTCTACAGAAAAACACATCCCCTACTCTTCTGTACAGACTAATGTAATGCAGTTGGCGCTTATGCGATATGCTTGTATGAAACACCCAGAGAGAGAGAGAGAGAGAGAGAGAGAGAGAGAGAGAGAGAGAGAGAGAGAAAGAGAGAGAGAATTGAATTCTTTTATATGACACTTTTTGTATCGAATAAAATTAAAATACTAATCTACCTTTGTTAAGATTGTTCTCAAGAATGATATTATTATTATTATTATTATTATTATTATTATTATTATTATTTATAAAGAATTATTATTCTACTCACTTGCCATAAACTGATAAATACACTATGAATTTAATTTAAGGACTTTCACCTAGGTCACTAATTCATTTTTTAATCTTCCCGAAATTATCTGATATTTCTCTCTTTCATGACCACAAAACACACAGAAACAGAAAGATATGTTATATTAATCATAAAATAATTTGATAATATGTACTTACAAGATTTTAATCCTTGAACACGCCGTCTTCTTTTCACATTTTATCTCCAGAATTATAGCTCTTATCTAAAAATGTGTGTAAGGGTTTTAATCAACTGAAGCAAAAATAATTTGACTGTCATTGTGAATGTTCCTAAAATAGAATATTCCTTCGAAAATTCCCAAATTAAAGAAACAGACAGTTTGCGGATCCTGTTCACTTATTATTTACATGTGGTAGATATCATACATACATGCATACATAGCAAAGCAAAATCTATTTCATCATTTTAGCGGATTCGTTTCATCCTTTAAGAATAACTCAGTGTCTTCTGTATCCCTCATGCGAATCGAAGGCTACCGTGCCAAATATAGAACCCAATGAAAATAAAAATTGCCATATCAACTGCTCAACCTCAGTTATAAGTGTTTGGTTATCACTCACCAGATTCCCGATGCTTTTTATTGGAATCTCACTTCCCTGACTTGTCATAATATAAAAGAAAATGCACGTGGAGGATCAACTCATCAGTGATTTAAATCAAACTGTTTTCTCCTCATACATTCCCAGCAGTGAACAGATAAAAAGTGTGTAAGATTAAGACCTCGGCTATTTACAAATCTCGAGCGCATTGTAATTAATAAGCCTTATCTAATTATAGTCAAGTACTTATCTTATATAGATTTAATTTACGTCTAACACAGTTAGGTGCAGACGAAATACTTTCCATTTTCATAGGTTAATTTATTGTCTTGTTTGAGTGATGCCACTGGCAGAAGCAAATCTTAAGGGTTTAGTTTATATTGTTTTATTAGAATTACAGTCATTCTTCTTTAAAACAGACATTGTATATCTAACAATCGATTTATCGGTAAAATCTCATTCCTAGGGAGAAAGACATTATATGAAATTTTACTCATAAACATGTGTAAACTCATACTAGGTTATTTCAGTCCTACAATTCGAAGCAATCAATATCAGTATATAAAACAGACACGATTTTCCTCACGCATCATTTTAATATACATATATTTCGATTCCTGGTGTATTGCATTTGTCTAAGCCAAACTGGTGCGTTCCTATATCCATTATATACCAGTAGATTCATTTCATACAGAAAAAAAGATGTTCCAGGTTATAACATGAAGAAGACTAGACGCTACGTGTTGAACAAGATTGTTCAAGTTTTCTGTCTTTATTAGTGTTGATTTTGTTTCACTGTTTCTCGTGTCTGACTAATTGGAATCGAAGGCTATCGATCGACATCATTAGTAAATATGGCAACATTACGCAATATCTAACACATTCGAAAGAATGGTAGCTCTTTTTAACCAGTTATATGTCTCCTTCGAATTAGACATAGTTAAATAAATAAGTCAGCATTCAGATTATGATTGGAACGACATAATGTTAGAATCAAACTGAAACCAAAATCTCTGTTCATTATTATTCCCCACTGCTCGTCTGTAATCGGTGAGAGCTAAAGAATGTGCTGGAAAGAGGAAAATGCCAAAACACCGACCTAAAATCAATAGCCTGGTCTCGAAAAATAAATGTCCATTCACTTATCATTTCATATTCTCCATTTCTTTCTATGAAAATCGATTTATTGATTTTGTTTTATTTTCATAGGTTTCATCATTCCATGATCTTATTTTAGTACCGTTTAATATGTTTAAAGAAGGGGAACAACAGGCATGTTACATAAATGGACAAGTAAACATACAACAAAAATGATAATACATAGATAAAACTCAATTATGTGTCTACATACACCACAGTAACGGTTTTTGTTATTGTTTATTTATTACTGTAATTGTTAGTTTACTGGTAAATACAACATGTACGAATTTCTAATTATAAGGTTATCAACATGGTGATGATGAATAAGGATATTAATCTAATACCCATGCGTATGTTTTTATTGCATCAAATTTAGATTTAAGCGGTGCTCAAAGTCGCGAATACAAGACGATAACATGGTTTAACCTGTCAGTGATAAGACTGAGACAAAGTATATTTGGTTTTTTTTGTTCAGTTTTAAAGCGTTATAGGTCACACACAACAATTTGTCAATTATATAGTTATAACATATCCGGGTAAAGACCATCAACCGTTCGCAAGTAGACCGACGAACATTGTTATATAACCATCAAAGGATTCAGCGGGGCTCGAACCCAAACTTAGTAAACCCACGCTGAGTAAACCCACACTGAGTAAACCCACGCTGAGTAAACCCACACTGAGTAAAGATTGAATACTTTGTAACTTGAACCGCAGGATTCTACATAATTGATATCAAAATAATCGTAATAGTTCGAGAAACAACAAACAGACACAAAGAATATTACACAAACTTGACAGACAAATATAAAGGTGGACTTCCATGAGACCGCGGTCAAAACGTAATCAATCGGTTTAGGTGATTCGACAACTAACATAGAATTAATATCAGTTACTAGACATTCAGATTAAAAATTAGGAACCGGATATAGAAATGTCGTTGAAATACATAAACCGTTTTCATTTTAACTAGGTTATGTTCTCATTTAAAAGTGATTGAGATTACATACATCAAAAGTAATTGTTCAGTCACGCAAATACACGAGAATGTGCGAATTTAATAACAAAATCAAACAGAATTAATAAAACAGATTATATGTAGTAAAAGATGAATTAGAGGAGATATGCATGATAGGTATTTTTATATAGGATAAACATTTTTTAAAATGAATTTATCGCTGGGTAACAAAATTAAAAATTTTGCTGTATAGTTATGAAATTATATTTCATACTTTTTATTGACTGAAGATATCATTCATGTCATTGTTTTAGATATAGCATCGTCATTTAAGAAGCATGGTTATATAATAGTTATACCTTATAAGAAGCTTAAAGAGTTACTTTTATTTAAAATATAGGACCTATGTAGAAAAATATAAAAATGGCAGTTATTATATACAATTTTACGGTCGGTATAATGATCTATTGTAATGCCTATACTTAACTTAAACAATATGTGTAGAGTTACCTGTTTGGGAGCGGTTGTTAAGCCGTCTGTACCGGTTATTGAGCCGTCTGTACCGGTTGTTGAGCCGTCTGTACCGGTTGTGACGAGGATTTGTTCCTGAGTTATTTCATTTGAATTTGACAGTGGACTCACCTCGGGTGTGAACGGTTAACAGGATGTTTACTCCTCTATGGCACCCGCTTTCAACTCTGGATTTCCAAAGGTCTGTGTTTGTCCAATATTCATCAGATTTGATTTGTAAATTGTATTCTAGACATACTGAAGATGATTTATTATCTGTGATTTTTATATTTCATATTGTTTTAAATAAAATCTATATGTAGGTATGTTAAACTAAACAATTATTAACTAAAAGATAACTTAAGAGAATGACAATATCAATCGTGTCTGGAGAGAAATTTGATTATAACTTTCATATTTGTATTACTCGCAAGCAATGCAACATACGCAGGGGTAATTCACAGGAACATTATGTTTTTTCATTTTATAAATATATGTATATCATAAGTTAAACAAAATGTACATTCTATAAACTTAGCATGAATGTGCGGTCATAGGGCTTTAAACGATAATAAATGTTGATTTTATGTACGGCAAATTGTGAATGAATGCACATCATAACTGCATAGGTATCGCATAAATATATTGAAATCAATATATATTTGATGTATAATCATGCTTAACACGGCTTAAAGTCACCTTTCCTACTCAATGACCAAAGTTCAACAAAGCTTTCAGGAGTTAATGATAAAAATGCACAGGATCCATGCTGCGGCCATAGGGCTTTAAGCGATAATAAATGTTGATTCTATTTACGGCAAATGGTGAATGAATGCACATCATAACTGCATAGACATCGCAACATATTTTAAAACAATATAATAATGCTTACCACGGCCCAAAATCACCTTTCTTACTCAATGACCAGAGCGCAATTAAGCTTTCGGGATTTTATGATAAAGTGCACATAATTCATGCCGCATCTGGATAATTTTGTATAATAATGACAGACAATTGTAAATGATAATAAAATCATTGCTCATCTGAAGAAATGAAAATCGTATTATTCATTTTTAATGAGTAATAAATTTGACCTAGTGTTTGGATGAGGATGGAAATCAATGCATTTCTTAGTCACTCATAATTAGCGGTTTTATAATGGTACTACACGTATATAGTAAAAGTTTTAAAAACATGAGATGGAGTATGGAAACAACTGGTGACCTTGGGACCCAGCTTTGTTATTTCAAATACATGGCTTGATATGTATATGTTACATATGATATGTATTGTCCGATTCACATAAGATTGCGGGTGGAGTAACCTTTTGATTATCATACGGATGATTCTACTCTGTGGTTGTGACAGGCTTCACATGATAAGCGATTTATTCTGAAACTTGGTACTAGTACACCAGTATGAAAAAAGTTCAATGTTTCCGACCCCCACAATCCCTAAGGGCTCACATATACATGAAATAACAAAGGTGTAAATAACTACAACCGGTACAAACTATTGTATAGTGTTTTAATTTTTAGGGTATTTATCTACAAATTTTAGTAAAAATTGTTCAGGCTACCAAAACAAAGAGCGCTTAAGTACTTGACCAAGTGCACACTTTTCAGAGAAATGAATCAACTATAAATATACAGTTAAACCTCGCCTAAAGACCACCACTTCACTAATCAGACCATTTTGAGTCAGTTAGGTGGTCTTAATATCGAGGTTTCACTTTATCAAATTCTGTTTTTTGATATAGAATAAGAGCATCGTGCTGTTAACCATGAAGTCATCAATTTCTGATCAGCAAGGGTTTGAGTCTCACTGGAGCCAATGTATCAAAATTTTCTTGATAGTACAAAGGCAATAGAAGTTGATCAAACAGACATGGGGATTCAGAGATGGAATCAGGTGACACGCAAAATCCTATCCCAATGTCTATTCACGGTCAAATCCAATTGTTGTAAAAACGGTCTGAAAAATCTTAAAGGCGATTCGTCATATTTTTTGACGGCGACATGTCATTTCGTAGTTTTCTTATTTGTATATAATGATCTTGCAGTGAAAAATGCCGATTTTGCAAAATGTCATCGAATCAATAGAAGAAGACCGTTGGTCTCTCTTCGAGTACACTGTAACCGGATATTGTTCTCCATCGTTGAAAACTGCTCACGTTTATCTTTAAAATGTTTGTGGCGAAAATACTTTTATCATTTCTATACGCATAAGGTCATTAATATTTGGTATACATATGTACATATTATGCCCGTGAAAAAGACATGTATTCCCTAAAGTATGGGAAATCCGAAGTGTTCAAGATATCGCAAGTATACCAGTCCATCCTCCATCGGTGTCTTGATTAGTACTTTTTCTAATGTGCTACACTCAATAATTTCCAGTCAACTGGTGGCAGCCAGAATTCAGTTGACAGATGAGACAATACGGTTACTTTGTATACGGCTTACACAGCCTTCGTCTAGTGATTGGCAAATGTTTCTTACAAAACTTGCTTATGATCCATCGTGACTCGACCCTGCGCTGAACAGGGATGAGGAACATCATAGTTCACTCGGACAAGGTAACACCGACCTATATCATTAAGTAAAATGTTAAGTAAGAAGCAAAGATATTTATCTCTCTTGAATTTTTATTTTCGATTTTGCTAGGATACACCATTATCAATGCAAATGACAAAGCATAGTGGATATATGCAAAAATAAAAATAAATTCCTGATTAAAAATATTTGAATGGAGAACTTATACCCCAATAAATCAACGTTATACACCAAATCAACTGCATTTTAAACAAACTATTTAATGAGTAAGTAACTATGTCCAAGTACCGATGAAGTATTGTGGAGCTAGTATCAACCCTAAAGACACCATACATATTACCAGAGACAAATCCGGAACTGAAAAAATACAACTCATTTATCTTGAAATGAAATAAGTGATGTCGTTGATTTTTTATCTTATCCAATGATGACAAATACACTGGTACTGTACTTAATATAAAATAGGCCCAAATCGACTTCTGTATAATAACACATACATGACATGGATGATGATGATGATGATGATGATGATGATGATGATGATGATGACGATGATGATGATGATGATGATGATGGTCATGATGATCATGATGATCATGGTGTGATCATGATGATCATGGTGACATTGACGGGATTGGTTGCAAACTAAGCCTTTTTGTTGTTAACATTTTTAGATGACTCTGTATAAGCAGACAGGAAGTTTCACATCTGCGTGCAGCTTGACCGTGCCTTCGACAAGTACTGGTCACAATAAATAATAGTAGTGGGCCAACTATACTATATATCTTTGGACATCATACAATTTGGTTACATATACAGACCATATATTGGTGGGGGAAATGAAATGTAATAATGTAGGACTGTATGTTCACATGCATTTTCAAACAACTGATGATGTAATTGCCTTCTATGAGTCATTTTACGAAAAAGTTTCCAAGATAAAAAAACTGTTAATTAAAAGATAATTTATGTTGCACGGACAGGAGAAAGTATGCCCAGATCTTTTATCTAGAGACATAAATATCATATGATAATAACTTAAAACATAAATAACTCGCTCATATTTACAAGGTGTCTAAAATATTTAAAATAGTGAGTAACTGATAAGTAAATATTCCTACTGTTGCGTGGTAGAACACAAACTACTTGGTCGAAATAATACCAAAGACATAAACAATTCCTGTGTAAACATACCATAGCCATATGGTTATATGGAAAACACACAAAGGAAATGAATTAAAATCGATAATGAAATGTGTATTTTATATTTGTTTTTACGACTTGAGGCGACCGGATGTTTACATGAATCAGCAGTAATAATTGAACGTTTATCAAATGTGTATTCGTGTACCAGGTCTGCATTAAACTTAATACACATAACGAAATGTTATGAGAATATACCATAGTTTAGTACATCAAAGACTGTCTAGGCAATGTGATGTGATGGAACTTTTTAATACTAACCTTTCATGTAAGCGAAGTCATGGACATCGTTCATACAATAGATCCAATATACATGCTGTCACTTTTCGTCACTTATACCTTACATTAAGCAGAATACCTTTTTAAGGAAGGAAGAATGAACCTCTAAACTGATTATTCAACCCCAAAGTACGCACTCAACTCCGTTTAATGGACATTGCTCTTCACAGACTGTTCAAACATGCACGAATAACATACGATAACTCAACAGAAGCATTTTGTTCTTAAACTTAAACTTACAAACAGTGATATAGACATTATCAATGTTTAAAAAGGTTCAGTCCTGTGTTCTGACATATTTTAATTGAAGACCACACTTTTCATTTATATAGCTGTACGGTGAGTATTGCACCCAAGCTATCAATTTACAAACAAGTTGTACAGTGCCTAGACATCAAACATCTAATACATAGTACTGTCACATGCTCATTTGCATCATCTCCCTTCATATATATATAATCCTATTGTTCATGTCATCACGCGTGACGTTCCAATTGTTGAAAATGAAAATATCAAAAATGTTATTTTAAGAATTCCTGAATGTCATGTAGCCCGTCCCTTTAATTGACGACAGATTTTTAGTTTATTTATGAATTCTGTCGATGAATATGCAGACGATCAGCAACTATTAAGATGTGGAACTAGACGCTTTGTTTGAATGGGTAAAAGTTATCCGATGGTTATAAAATATCATATTTGAAAACTTAGAAAACTATAAAAGCCCGTTTTCCTTCTGTTCAGTGACCCAGGCGTAATAACCGAGCTGGATAGATTACATGATTAATATGTACTGTTCCCAGCAGACAAAGCCTCAGATAATATAGTTTTTTTATTTGATAGGTACATTACTATAATTGTTTATTAGAAAGATTAGGGTTTAATATTCTAAACATAATACCAAAGTTACAATGCTCAAGACTATCGTTTCTGTCAATTAGACTTCATCAGTTGAGCTCCAATTTAAAATATATATGTATTTTCTTAAGGGAAAGTGGTATCATACAAGGCCAAATAAAATCTTAAATCCGTCTAAGAGTAACCACTTGAAAAAGTTGACTATCTTAACTTTAGAAAACGTTGGGATTTAAATGGTGTTATCAATGCCAAATATTACTTTAGTATAAGATTATCAGCTGGTACCGAAATACCAGATACTTTTTTTTATGTATACCCTCGGGGACTTAAACGGTCCACCAGCAGTGGCAATGACCTAGTGGTTATCAATATTATAAACATATTACAAAGATATAATGCTCAAGATACAAATTTCTGTAATCCTACATACACATGTAGCCCACATTTAAAGGACGAAATAATTCAAAATCACGTATCACGTATCAGTTGAACGCTCTTTTTATGTACCTACAACAGATACTGAATTTTAGCTACCATATTAAATTAGATACCTAAACTATATATATATACACACCTGCATATGGTGCTTATATCTCACAAATGATCCGATATGCATGGTGTGATCAGCATATGAACATTTCATATACAATGGTTAACTACTTACTGACAAATTATTGTTACAGGAATATCGAAAACTCACTTTGATATTATCGCTTCACAAAGTTTGTGGTCGGTATAATAGTCTTGTTTGCTATAACTCTGTTTCACTAAATGAATTTTGAGTTGCCTGTTCGATATTGGTTGTGACAAGAGTTTGTTCCTTATGTATTTCATTTAAATTTGACGTTGGACTCAAAGCATGTGTGAGCGGTCAACATGACACCTGAACCCGCCTCTGGATTTCCAGATGACCCTTTTTGACCAATATTTACCAAATTTGTATATGTTCCCTAGCCATAATAAAGGTTTTAACTTTGGTATTTTCTTAAAATATATTTGATTTAAACTGCAAAAAAGGAATTAGTGAGCTTGTTAAATAGTTTCAGTAGTGGTTCTATCAAGTCGTAAAATGTCGGTCATGCATGCCGTTAGATACCGATGAATACCGACGAACCATTCCTTTCCTACAAAGAAAGTTCAAGTGCTGATCAAATGCAGTTAATTATTGAAAATATTGCGTAATTATCTATTTTAGGAAAATGATAATATTGTAAAATATTGACTATCGTCAATAGCCGGTATGTCATTTTCCCGTTACAATGTCATTTCAGTGATCCATTTCTGTAACAAATTCAGTCAATATTACCTAAAATAGCCGACGTACTTTGAATATTTGTATATCTTTGTAACAAACAACCATACGTTACGATTGTTTATACTGAAATTATAGTTTTCCATAAATCATACTAACCAATTTATTCTTAGCATCTAACATGAAGGAAGAAATCAATGCTTCCCTTTTTCTTCCCAAGAATAAATCCAATTTCTCATAAGGGGAGATCAAGTGGTATTTTAATATTCCTTGTAGTAAGTCATTACTGAATTACAGAGAAAGAACATGGCTTTCGCCTGACAGCGATCGATATCGTTTCTGTTGTACGTCTCGCTAGCAAAGTAAGTTATAGCCAAAACCTTCGATCCTGGGCGCCACAAAAATGAGTAATGATTCAAAAGTAACTAAACAGTAAGAGATTCAGTGAAGTATGACGCTTTTCTTTAACCATTTCAACCTTAAAGACCATAAAAGACAAAGCAATAAATAGAGCATAGGATTTAGATACTTGGGGTTAAAGTGTTAATGCAGTGCACACACTCAATACACATACTCCAACACTGCCCATACCACTTTTCAAGCACACTCGCACAAAACACACACATAAAACACACTGCAGCACTACCATTAAAGCACAAGTTCGTTAACACTTTAATATGCATGTAGAAGTAAGTAAAACCTGAAAAAGATTGGATTTAATCACATGTAATGTAGAAGTTTATTGCACATTTAGACAAACTATATATATATATATATATATATATATATATATATATATATATATATATATATATATATATATATATATATATATATATATTAAAAAATAAAACGATCACGATAACTTCATTTGCACTTAGATTCCAAGATTTTTATAGCATGTATGCATGCGGAAGTAAGTAAAACTTCAAATGTTCTAACAGTGTGGGTTTAAAGGAGAGTTAAAATTAAAAGAAAATAAAAATCATTGTCCTGATGAAGGAACAGGTTGTCCCGAAAATTTGACATTTATTTTGTCCGTGTCGTTAGTCATTTTAGTGTTTTATATATTCTTTCCCTGACTTGTATCTTTTGCTTAGGTCCGACACCCTAGGATATATAGTGTTGTTTTAGTGCATTGCATATATATATATATATATATATATATATATATATATATATATATATATATATATATATATATATATATATATATATATATATATATATATAGATAGATAGATAGATAGATAGATAGATAGATAGATAGAAAGATAGATGGATATATAGATATGATATTCATTTTCAAATTCCATATCCATTTGGTGTATATTTCTGATCTTAAATTATGGCACAATGGCTAGAACTATTATTCGTATTTTGATAATAAACGGAGAGTGCGCGCAAAAAAAAAAAAAAAAAAAAAAAAAAACCTGCTTTGTGATGAGGTAATTTCTGCTGTAATGCCACCCATACCATTATCGTTACTACAAATGTTATAGAGAAGGTATGATAAAGCGTAATGTGATAATAGGCTAATGCTGTAACAGAGATACGGTTTAAGGACCAACCAGGATATTTCTTTAAGTACAAATAATTTGAAACAAAACCTGATTCAGAAGACCCATAAGTAACAACATAACCTATGATCTCTTGCACGATATATTTTAACCCTTTGACTCTCCTTCGTCGGCATGTTGAGCAGGATTCGTTGCAAAATAATGATTGAATAAAGGTCCACACATGCTTAAAGTTAACGTCTAAGATCAAAGGAATTTGCGTACTTAATTATAAATTGTTTTCAGACACCGCTGACTTTTCCGTTTCAAAAGATTGACATCTGGGGTTGCAATGCGATTTAAAATTACTCAAATTAGATTGTCAAGTTTAGATGCTTGATATAAAGAGTTAATTTGTATGTGACCGTAAATGGAATGTTTTAATAAAGTACATACTCTGGATAGAGGTATCTGTATTGTAAAGATGTATTTTTACTTGACTTTTCACCATCTCTATACACGCACAGTCGACACTGTAACATTGAAATCCCGCTTTATTAGAAATTAAAATGAAGAAGTACCAATTAATCATTGAAACTCAAGTCCAAAAGAATACGACAAATTAGATGTGCAAATGGTCTCAACAGGAAGAACTATTGCGAATGCCAAACAGGATATTACCAGTATCCGATATTTGTTTTGCCAGCCAGGGAGACGCTTTTTGCATCGAAAGCAGGCCATCACAGTGATTGATTTTGGAGGTGGAAAGGCATATTTTGGTTTCAAGCTGGTCATCAGGCTCCTTATGATAACCATTCTGCAGGAGATCCATCTGAGAATTCTGCAGAGCAATGCTGGCCGGTCCCCATACTCTGGCTTGGATATGAACTCCCAGAGTTCCAGGTTTAAGGGTAGGAGGTAGCTTGTCATTTTTTGCCATTTACTCTCAGGGGACATTTTATCGCAGTTTGGAGATGGTATTGATGTAGCTGCTTTTGGGGAATAGGATGCACTTCTACCTGTAATGAAAGCATCTTTAGTGCCAGTGAAATGCATGGAAGGCTGACAAAACCTTTGCTCTTTCTGTTCCGCTCTCCTTAATGGGTCTATCCCAATAACCCCAGAGGCTATGGAAATGGACGTGTTCTACAGTATGCGGTCATAGATTGCTATAACTAACACTAGGGCATATGTGTGTTGGGAGAAGAAAATTGTCTGTGTATCCGATGGGTTTTGCTACGATGCCAGATCAGCCTGCATGTCAACAGTGTGTCTGCGTCTTCGTGATAAATATCACGAGTTTCAGGTTTAAGGGTAGGAGGTAGCGTGTCATTTTTGCCATTTACTCTCACAGGACATTTTATCGCAGTTTGGAGATGGTATTGATGTAGCTGCTTTTGGGGAATAGGATGCACAGATATAGCTATTCAGAGTGACCAATATAGTTTCAGACACTTCTACCTGTAATGAAAGCATCTTTAGTGCCAGTGAAATGCATGGAAGGCTGACAAAACCTTTGCTCTTTCTGTTCCGTTCTCCTTAATGGGTCTATCCCAATAACCCCAGAGGCTATGGAAATGGACGTGTTCTACAGTATGTGGTCATAGATTGCTATAACTAACACTAGGGCATATGTGTGTTGGGAGAAGAAAATTGTCTGTGTATCCGATGGGTTTTGCTACGATGCCAGATCAGCCTGCATGTCAACAGTGTGTCTGCGTCTTCGTGATAAATATAATGGAAAAGCAAGTCTTTGCTGCTCGCGGTATGCCTCAAAGAAGAGGTGATAACTAGCTTGTGTGATGTTCTGTCGTACTCTAAAATATTTCAACAAGATAGTTGATCATGTGACGTGACAGGAACTTGCTCAAGGGGGTTTGTTGTATGTCTGTGTCATTTCGAACCTGACACTTGATTGGTGATATTCTTTGCCTTCTTTTATCCCTAGTACCACCCTCGGAAAATCATGCCTGTATGAGTCAAGTACGCATATGATTTCATCATAATTTTGTGTAATGGACATCAGCCTCTCGATGAAGCTGGTTATCACTATTTCTTCCGGACATATTAGGAAAACAATCTTGAAAAAGGAAACACATCTTGAAGGTGCTAAACCCAACGGATACACAGATGGTTTTCTTCTCCCCAGATACATTTGTCCTATATTGTAATAGCTAACTATGATCTTGTGCTGAAGAACATGTCCATTTCCATGGCATGAAGTTAAACAAATAAAGCCAATATGGAGAGCAATAGGTGCAGAAAGAACAAAGGCTTTCCAGTCGTCCATGCATTCACCGGTGCTAACAACACGGGGAGGTTCTCTCGCATAGGCAAAACAAACTGGATGCAAGTATACGTGAAGGCAGATAAAATATAATCAGCTCTCCATCTGCTGATAGTTTCAACAGAGGCAGATGTGAGCGTAGGTATGTTGTTCACTCTGGCTAGCTTTGTCTGTGAAACCTACTTCCCCAAAGGCATCTATATCAAAACCACCTTCGAACTGCGATGGCATGTCTTTTGCAAGCATATGACAGAAAGTGATAAGCAACCTCCTACCCTTAGAGCTGAGACAACATGTCTATATCCTTGCCAGAGTGTGAGAACAGATCATCATTGCTCTGCAGGATACTCATATGTATTTGTATTTCCTGCAAATAAGCTACTACAATACCCGAATAATTCAGTCGTTATATCCTGTTTAATACGATCACGTCATTAACACCTAAATATATACACACTCGAATCGCGTCGGACCGGAAATTACTTCCGGATTTGTATACAGTATTATAGCTGGCGGAAAAAAAACTTATAGTAAATGTAATTAAAATGTCCTACTGTTAATGATGCGAAATAAACAATGAATCCAACTGTGTAAGCATTGTCAGCATTTGTATGCTGTAAACAACTGGAAAGCAGAGCAAAGACGAAAGGTTTCCCGTGTTTTGATTTTTACCGGATATGCCTATTGCGCATATTCAAAGGAATATGATTGTTTGATTGGTTCACATAGGGCATGAATTATTATAATTAGCAACCACAAGGAGTCAGATGATCATCTTAAACAAACCATAAAATAGGCCCCTCTTGTCCCAAAGGCCATCATTGAGATGGCTAGCTTTCAATTTAAAATTTTGTCAGAATGAGGAACCGCTTCCGCTGATCTTTTCCAATGTGGCAGTTCGTCAGAATGGTGAGGACACACAGAACAAGTATGAAACTGATGATGATGATGATGATGATGATGATGATGATGATGATGATGATATTGATGATGATGATGATGATGATGATGATGATGATGACGATGACGATGATGATGATGATGATGATGATGATGATGATGATGATGATGATGATGATGATGATGATGATGATAATGATGATGATGTAAAGTCTCCTTAATTGAAGATTAAACACATCTTTGTCATTAGGAGCATTCTGGTTTTAAAGGGCAGTAACTGATTACTTGTAAAGCATTCAAATTTCAGTCAATCTGTGGTTGAATCTGCGTCATTCATATCGATACCAATGGATTCTTTAGCTCTATAAAAAGTAGTTAAAAATAAAAGCTATAGGTTATTTAGAAGATGGAATATTGATAAAAACATTTTTTCACGGCAGCCATTTTGTAAAGTCGAAGATAGTTGCCATATAGGAATCAGGGCAAATGGAAACATTATTTTTCCCCATTGCATGTATTATAAGGTTTTAAAACATGTATAGTTTTCATACTTTCCGCAAAATTCCAACGAACGTTAAAAGCCAAACATAGTGAACTGGTCAATCAAATGCATAGCTTCTGAGTTCATCTGATATTGTAAAAAAGTTAATCCTCGGTTTAAATCGAACAACCATCTTTTGCTCACCTGGAGTTATTACAATTACGAACATCACTATTATTATTATTATTATTATTATTATTATTATTATTATTGTTTGTTTGTTTGTCTACCGGACTTAGTTTCAAAATGTTTCAACACGACAACACCGTCAACATACATTTGTATTGTTTATGTTCTTGAGAACAGCTGCATAATCTGTGCTTTTACTATTGTAATCAGCAGCGTTGGTTGTATATACTGTTTAATGTATCTATCTTCATGAAATTGGGGTGAGTGTCAAAAATATTACACCAACAGCCTTCCCTTTAAACGTTTTCATCTAGTTCTGATTAAAATATCAAAGTTGAATACGATTTAGTTAGATATATTTTCAAGATTTGTATTTATATCTTGCTATAGAATTACAGGCAATTGATATTATTTTGCCTCATATTTGTAACAACGTTAGTCTTCGCTGAATTGCGACATAGTATAAAATCATCACATACACCATACCTGGAGCACCTGTGCCAGGGAACGCAGTCATCACGTACATCTGGAGCACCTGTGCCAGGGAACGCAATCATTAAATACAACTTGAGCACCCGTACCAGGGATTGCAATCATCACCTACACCTGGGGCACTCGTGCAATGGAACGCAATCATCATAGACCCAGAGATAACGCGCCATGGTCTGGCTCTGTGCTTGTCTGTTTATCAGAGTTTATTAGTTACTAAAACACAAAATGACATGCTCAGCTTATGGAGCGATTTCTTGCATGCAGAAAAAGAGAACCAAATAGATTCCGTAATTTCACTTTAAAAAGTTGTTTGTTGATTATTTCTAATTCGATATAATGAACATATTATGACCTTCTTTGTAGGCTGTTCCTTAGGCAGTTTGCATTATTCAGGTTAACAATCCTTCATATCATCCTGTAAAGAGGGCTATAGATGTAATATGAAGTAAGGTATTGCAATTAAGCGGGCGTAGCGCGGTCATTGTTTCATCGGGTAAAGAAAACCACATGCAATTTTAGTAGAATCACGTGATCTTGAACTGAATTATGGGAAGAAAAATTGCGTCTGCTCCAAATTGCCAGAGCAAAAGTTTTCAGAAATCTAGTGTTTAATGAATTCGGAATTTATTTGTCTTTGTTATACACGCTTTTTCACTTGGTAGGAAGTAACAGATTTTATTTAGATCAAGTATTGATTCATTATAAAAATAATATAATTTAAAATAGACGGGTTACATTCAGGACAGGTAGACAGTAGAAAAGATAGAAAACAAAGTTAATGACTTGTAGATTTCGAAGTAAAAAGATATTCAAAGATGTCATTTAAGAACAAAAATAGATAATTTATCATTATTACTATTAAGTTGATATGAACTTGTAGAAATTACAGCTTCTAGTTTAAAATAAAATCTTGAAGATTTTCTTTGTTTTATTATGTATACATAAATAAACAGGTTTCCGTGAAGATGTCGACCGAGTAGGTTTAGAGACAGTAAACCACAACATTTTGAAAATGCACTTCCGTTTTTGACAAAGGTTTTTGGATCGAATGTATGTACAGCCCATTGTCTTCCTCCTTACCATAAAGAGCTGGCTTATTATTAAATGTCCTTTAATCGTTCTCAAAATACACTTGCGGTTTGAGAAAAGTTTTTAGAATCAAAAACATGAAATGAACATTTTCTACCTCCCTGCCATAAAGAGCTAGCTTCGATCTCTTCTAATATACAATAATGTAAATATTGCAGTTTAAAGAATTCTGGACATTTCAGTATCAAAATCATATACATACTTGTAAGGACACCCATGCACTTTTCGCTATGTCACCGGGTTATTATGGCTTTAGATTAAATGTCTACAAAGATTATAAGTGTCAACTCGGAAGTTACTCAAAGGGATAAGTAAACAGAATTGGAACAGAAATATACTTCCACACATGAATTAAAGAAGCCATTTTCTTGCATTCTTTCATCAAATGACGTCAATTTCTTGCAATTAAGAATAAATAATCCAGGAATTATTTATATAAACGAAAGGCAAATATTTGAGTTATCTTGGATATGTCAGTTCCATCACTTATACATTGAAGTAGTCACCCAAAAGAGAAGCTGCGTGTCCTGAAAGGTTTCATTTAATTGTATGTCTTTTAGGTAATAAAGAAATGAAAAAACTAAATAATAGGTTATAAAAAGATCACGGAATTTATAGATTGCGATTTTTCGTAACAGATACGTGGAATAAACTTATCAAGCATGACATTTGAGATCGAACTTGACCTCATCACCAAACTTGACCTTTTTGCCAAATTTGACCCGTTCGTCGAACTAGAAAGGTTTCCATTGAACATTTGAGACGGGTGTAACATGCAAGCAGAAGACGCTGACTCCTTTAGGACACCTGGTCTTATCCCGTTTTGGATTCGTAAATGTCTTCATGTTGAGACCATTTGCACATCTAATTTGTCGTGTTATCATGGACTTGAGTTTTGATTACTGATTGGTACTTCTTCATTTTACATAAAGGTCTTCAATTTACCGCCTCGGTCTTGTTTCTTAACAGATAGTCAGGTAGAAAGGTAAGACATATATCTTTACGGGGTAAGTTTCATATTTGTTAAACAAGGCTAATTGAAGTCTTGAAACACAACCTATACAGCCTATATTTCGGGGGGGGGGGGTTGCATTATATCTAGTTATTAGACACCATGGCTCCTTGTTCCCAGGCATGTCCTAATTAGAAATGTAATGACAGATATTATTTCATCTAACAGAAATGTTGTGATCATAGAATTTATAAGATTCACGTTTATGAATTTCTACTAACAAGTACCTTTTGAACCGAAGTCATTGTGACGGTACGTGTTGCATAATATGTATCATGACATCTAGCAGTATCAGACGCATACCTGAAGTTATATCGTTTTCCTGAAAATGAATTCAGGCTCATTGAGTTCTATATTATATCTCTCGAAGTGTTACCAGATCCATATCATGGTTTCAAATACTTGAAGCGATCTTATCTCCTGAAAGTGATATCAAATTTAGATGTATAGTGTTTCAGACTAATTAAACATTATTAGACTTACAACTTGATATCAGATAATTGGAGTGATATTAGGCCCATGTCATTGTTTTATGCCTATGATTAGATTTTAGACAAACGTCATGATAATGTATTATGTTTATTATTTGAAAATAATTTCTGAATTTCAGTCGGTTTAAACAATCAAGTATTAAAATTTTTAAAACGTCTCTTGTTTAAAAAGTAAGGATTTTAATATATATCTAAAATAAGTACAAAGAACAAAACTTCCTTGATCCTGTGTCTTATCATTGAATAATTCATGACTCTATAATCTTCATATATCGTCTTCACATAAGATGTTAGATATCAATTACTCTCAGATGCCATTATACTTGTATAAATATCCTTCAGGACACTTCACATACCGATAAACAGTGACTGCAACAACATTGATTGTTCTCTGATTAAAAGTTCATTGTCAAACAAGTTAAATATTCACTCCAGAACGATGTTTCTTTCGAACATGTTATATTTAACTTTCATTGTTTTAATTTCCATTATCATTGTCTTTGTAATTCTGTATCTATGGCTGTGTTTTTAATTTCAAGAATCAATTTCTGTACGAACTGGGAAATAAAATGCAATAAAGAGCACGTAATAAAGACTTATTTCACCATAAAAGTCGAATTTTAGACATATCATGCAGAAGCTAACACTCCTTGCACTGTCTGATAGTTTTTAGGCGGTTATAGTGCTGTGTCTTGTCAAAACGAATTGACATGCACTTGTAACAAACAGATACGTTATATCAAAGAAATAATAATCATGACATAAAACAACAACAACAACAACGATAATAATAATAATAATAATAATAATAATAATAATAATAATAATAATAACGATGTTAATAAAACTCATCAAATGCATTTTTGGATTACATAAACAAATTAATTTCTTTGCGTTTTGTCAATCGGCTTTGTTTGCATTTTAGTTTTTCTTGATCTATTTACATTAGCGCTTTATCGCTTAGTATTTTTATTATCCACAGCACAGGAATAGACGATTTACATTTTTGAATTCCTCCTCCATCTTAGTGCTAATGAATTGAACTGAATTTTTCCGTAAATTACCCTCTGAATGTTATAATGTAACGCCAGAAACAAGACTACATTGTATAAGATGCAATGCGATTGCAGTTGTTAATATTCATTATGAAATACAGACATAAGAAATACACTTTCCAATCCTGAAGCGTTTGCAGCATTCTATTTTTTTGTACTTTGATATTTAGAAATAAGTTAAGAAAAGATTTATTTTCAAATGAGTAAACGGAGGAAGAAAAATACCTGTTTTTCATCATGGTGGCAATTGTCTGCAATACGCCTATACACGCCAGGGGATTAATAGCTAATATCATATGTCTAATTCGTCATACACTATGTCGCTATTCGCAAATCAACGTAGTATCTGGGTGAAGTTCATTTGATAAAATATTTCAATTGCTTCTTTTATACAAGTTCTTGATATTTCGAATGGTTAATAAATGTCTGTATAGATCGACTTTCACAGAAACTCAAGAATACTTCAGAAAAAACAAATCAAAATTGTAAAATGATTACTTACGGGTTAAGTGCATTCATTCGGAAATATAATCACATAATATATTTTTTATAATCTGGAAATTCATAAACACGTTGTATAGATATTTTGTATCCTACAAAATATTCCCAATTAGAAAAGTATAGGAGAAAAGATGTATGTAATAAATGCAATATATTGATTTTCGACAGAAATGATGTCTGTGCTGAATGATAATTAAGTGTACTATATAATCTACCCACACATACTGTAACTAATACTTGTCCACAATGCCCAGTGCATGCGTTGTAAATTACATTATCTCAGTGGCTCTTACCAGCTCTTACGTTTTATGTAGCTTTGATTTAACTGTATAAAGATTTCCATACAGGCAAAATAAAAAAAACACTACGAGAACAACACAATCGATGCCATCACATAGAATAATTTGATATCATGTGTAATCAAATGCATAGACTGATCAATTGCTAACAAAGATTACCATTGCTTTACAAGCTCTATACTGTTACTATGACCTTAAATTACCTCTATATACTGGATCGATTAGACGCAGTAGCCTAAGTGGAATTATCTATGAGATGTTTCCTTGTTCAAACGTGTACAAATAAAAATACTAATGTACAGACATAAGCAAGATTAACACATACCTACAACCACACACACCCATACCTCGAATTATATCTGAGAATTGACAAAATCATTCCAAGTAACATTATCTTCTGAAATATTGTCAGTGGCTTCATTTTTAATTTGTGTTTATTTCTTCTGTAAGCAATTTAAAGAGTGATATGAATATACAAAATATAAACATTCCTTTTTTAATAAATCATACAACCAGATTGACAGAAACGATATCGTCTTGAGCATTATAACTTTGGTAGTATGTTTATAATATTATAAAATTTATCGAGTTATCAGTTTTCCGTCGGTGGACTTGTATTTTAGAAGTCATGTGCACTTGTCGGAATTTTAATATATTGTTAAAAATATGTTCAGAACACATCCTTATTCGTCATCAAGTATGCTGACATTAGCATTTTGTCATCTTGTCATAAGAATCTTCAATATAATATATGATAGGAATAATGTTTGAAATTTTCAATCGTATAAAAGCGAAAAAATGATGATGATGATGATAATGATGATGATGATGACTTTAAAATAAGAATTTGAATTTCCTTATCATTTTTTTTAACTTTTTAAAGATATTCTATTAGAATATGGCCAACTTTTGTTTCATCCATACTGAAAAGTTGTAAGATCAAAGTTCGTAGCTGATTTTTGTTTTGTTCCCGAGGTGTACATTCTGGAAGAAATAATCAATGTGTAGACACAGAAATATACGATTATTTGTATATATTGTGTTTCTGTATTTCATGTTTAACTATAATATACATAGAATTCTACGAACCGCCAAGACAATAATACAAATAGATAGGTCTATATAATAGCCCATAAATTCCATTGACGTCATTTCATTTCGTTTAAATGTAAAGAAAAGTAATAAAACTAATAAATAAACATATAAAAGATCGCAGTGTTATCGTTAAAACTCGCAATTCAATTTAAAGTGATTGATTTTGTTACTATTATATTTCTAAGATGTGCTTACAAATAACAAAATTCGGGGAATAAAAAAAAAATTCAAGTCTAAGTTAACTGAAATTGATCGTTTTATATATACATGTATATATATAAAAAACGAAATGGATTTTACTATTTAGAAAAGAAATTATATTTTTTCCTTAAATTTATAACTGATTAATGATAGGAATCCATAATACATATACGACTGCAATCGTATATAGCCAACACTAACAGATACTATAACCCTCTCAAAAGAAAGCTAAAATAGGTAATATCATGTTTCTCTTTTAAGATGCCCTGATTGGATTGAACGTGAGCACAAAGTATTGTAACTACAGGAACTGTTGAACACAATATACAATTTCAATCGCAGATAAAAATACATTTCAGACAATATAACCATAAAGAGGGCAATGATATTTTAATATTTCAATTCATTTTGAATTTTCCTGACTCGATCCAACACAGGCATAAAAAATCGTATATATTCCTATATATTTTGTGAAAAAAGGTCAGGTTCAATGTTTTATTCATAAGGTCAGGTTGGTATTCCTCACGTATTTCATTGTGATTTGACAGTGGACTCAAGGCGGGTGTGACCGGTCGACAGGGGATGCTTACTCTTCCATGGCACCTGATACCACCTCTTGATTTCCAGACTGTATCCTGGACATCATATAGATTTATACCTCTGGAAATCAAGAGGTGGGGGAAATAGACCTAATGTCCCTTTAAAACTGTAATATTTAATATAATAACCAAAATATACCTTTTATAGATAGAAGTGAGTGATATTCAAAATGGCCAGATTGTGATTCTGAACACGTTTTGTTGATTTGGCAGAAACAAAATGAAATAACATGAGGCCTTTAAAGTCATCAAATAAAATTATAATTATTGGGGGAACATGCTGAGCAGTGGTTCATGAGAGGAATAATTTTTAAAGATGTATCAAGTTTTGAAGTCCATATAGTTGTAGCTTACTCACAAATCGTATGTGGCTTCTACTGGGAATAGTTTCTGCCAAGTTTGGTTAAAATCGGTCACATTCGTTCTTCAACAGATATAAAAATTCATCAAGAAAAGTTGTTAAAAGCTGATATTTTCCATTTACCTGAGTTGCCTGTGACTTTAACCTTGATCCCAAAACTTTATCATGATGATACCCAGCAACTAATCATATATTGTTGTATACAAAAAAATCAATGAGTTTTGAGTTAATAAGCCATACCTTACATTAACAAAAAAGTGGGTCTTTATCACATTGTAGCAAACGTTATTCTGTTCCTTTTACACTTCTTAGTAAACTTTTTCAGGAAGCAAGAATGAACCCCTACACGGATTCTTCAACCCCAGGATACACACTGAACTCCGTTATAATGGACATTACTTATCACAGACTGTTCAAGCTTACACGTGTCACAAACAATGACTTCTAAACAGAAACGCATTTTCCTAAAATTTACAAATAAAGATATAGACGCTTTAAACATTGGTAATGTTCTAAATCACAAAAAAGTTCAGTCCTGTGTTCCGCCATATTTTAAATTGAGGACCACTCCTTGAATTTCTGATAGATACACCTAGCATCGCATCCAAGCTATTCAATTACAAACGAGTTTTGCAGTGCCTAGACATCAACCATCTTCTATATAACACCGTCACATGTTCATGTGCATCATCTCCCTTCAAATATAATCATACAGGGCATGACATCACCGGAGTCATTTTTATTGTTGAAAATGAAAACATCAAAATATTATTTTAAGAGGTCCTAAATACCACGAAGCCCGTTCTCTTAATTGGCATCAAAATTTCAGTGTAGTTATGAATTCTGTCCAAGATTATGCCAGACGATGGGTCTAACATGAAGACGTGGAACCAGAAACTTTGTCTGAATGGCTAAAAGCTATACGATAGTTGATAAAATATCGTATTCGAAAACTTAAAGGAAATATGAAAACACGTTATCCCTCTGTATTTAGTGATCGAGAAGTAGTAATTGAACTGGATAGATTACATGACCAATATGTATTGGTCCCAGCAGACAAAGCCTCAAATAATAATAATCTTTATTTGCCATGCACATTACTATAATTGTTTATTAGTATTCCTACATACACGCGGAACTCACTTTCAAAGGACGAGATCCTTCAATATCACGTGTCCGTATTACGCTACTTTCATGCACCTACAACTGATACTGATTTTGAGCTACTGTATTTATGTTGGATACCTAAACTTCATAAAATCCTATATAACCAGAGGTACAAAGCAGGATCCAACAAATGTTCTACCAAACAATTACCTTTACTCCTTAACAAGATATTGACAATCGATAAGGAGAAACTTCAGCAATAGTGTACAGTTGCTTATTCCAGAAGCGGTGTAAATCAGATGTGGATCCTTAATAATTCTAAACAACTTTTAGAAAATTTGAAGGCACTCAATTTTCTCAAATTCACAGTATCAAAAGATATATCGACGACGTTTTGTCACTTAATAATGACAATTTTCATACATATGTCAATGTGATATATATCTTTAGGATGTCCAGGATATAGAAACAAATCTGGTAAAAATGGACAAACACGGAGTCTGGGAATCGAGAGGTGGAATCAGTTGTCATGGAGAAGTAAGCATCCCCCCTGTCGACCGGTCACACCCGCCGTGAGTCCATAGTCATATCCAAATGAAATACGTAAGGAACGAATCCTTATCTCAATCGGTACAGACTTTTCAACAAGCGCCAACGAAAAGGCAACTCAATATTTAACTTAGTGAAACAAAGTAATCGCACACAAGGCTATTACACCGACAGTAAAATCTGCGTAACGTTGACATCAAACGCGGTTTTAGATAATCCTCTGTCAATAATTTGTCAATGAGTAGTTTACATCTGTATTTGAAATGTTCATATGTTGAACACTCACTGGCATATCAGATCATTTGTGAAATAAAAACTGCGGGTGACTCTAGGATATTACTACTTAAACGTAGCAAAATTTAAGATGGGAAAGCCTAAATCGTCGCGTTTGTCGTAACGCTTAGTTGCCTATTTCCCGTCTGTGTCTATAGTATGTAAAATGTCTGAGTATGAAGCGTGTGTGCTTGATTCTGTTGTATCTTTAATGTCTACTTCGCTGGAGTATATCGCTTTTTTTCTTTTGATTCAGCAGTTTCTGAATGAAGTCTGCTTCGTATGAATAAAGGAACCCGAAACAAGACATTATGCCCCGTTCTGAGTACGTATGGGACCTAGTCAGTTTTCATTCACAAGCTGCATGCGGCTTGGTAGTTCCTAACACATTACGTTAAAATTTGACCATGATATGGGAAATGGTTCGAAAAAATACGAACATCTTTCACGATATATTGTATTTACCAAAGTGTCTTCGACCGTGAGTGTTAACCCCATGGCATTGGAACTTTGTGGACCGCCTGAGTTTTCGAGGGTATACATAAATCTAGCATCTGCCATTTCGGTATAAGCCTATTATTTTACACTAAAGTCATATTTCGCCCAGATACCATCATTCAAATTCTAAACTTCTCTAAAGCTAAGGTATTCATTTTTACAGTGGTATTCTTAGACAGATTTTGCAACACATTTACATATAGATTTATTATTTCACCTTGAATAATACCACCTTTTCTTTCGGAATTTTATCTACATTAATTCTAGCTCAACTGATAAAGTAGTATTGATAAATATTATCGTCTTGAGAATTTGTTTAAAAGTGTCATTTTGGTATTGTTAATAATATTAACAATGGTCCTTAGATTATCCCTGACTACCTTCTGATATATATTTGCATATAGATAGTCGATCATTTCGAGTCAATAAGTCTTTCGTATGACACTATAACCTTTGTGATTTGAAGCGCTCCCTCATGACTTGCCTATAAACATATTTTTTAAACTTTGTATATATTGACTTTACAATCACGCATATTAAGATAGAAAGGACTCTGATAACTGGTCAATGATAAAATAAGACTATTAAAGATGTAAAAAGTTTTGGTCCCTGTTTGAGCCTCTAAGGCACCTAACTCGTTATAAATCGCAAACAATATGCTGCTTTACATGGATATTGTTTCTACCAAGTTTGGTTAAAATTTGCTAACTGGTTCTGGAGAAGAAATCCAAAATATCAACAACGGACGACAATTTACTGCTGTGTGAACTGTTAGAATAATAAATAGATGTTGAAAGTATCAAAAGATTTCGAATGAGTTTTCGATTGGCATATTCATATAATGAATATTCAAAAGGGCTTACATGTGAATACTAATTATCAGTTTCTCATTTGTATCCATTGAAGACTTATATAAGATTGTAAGAGGAAAATACTGATTATAAGTCAATCTGAACAAGATACATTACTGTATCCACAAATCCGTGCATATTGTCTTAATTTGCACCTTGAAATGAAACCGTGAACAGATATCGTTTGCCGATATAAAGATATTTAAAATATTTTAAATTCTTTAAATTTAATAATTTAGCTACTGATATATATATATATATATATATATATATATATATATATATATATATATATATATATATATATATGTATATATATTTACAGTATTACGCTGTTTGCTGATATATATATATATATATATATATATGTGTATATATATATATATATATATATATATATATATATATATATATATATATATATATATATATATATCAGCAAACAGCGTAGTACTGTAAATCGATATTTATCATCTTTCAGGAGGTCTTTTGCATGCTGTCTATTAATGTATCTATATGGTTTTTTTTACAACAGATACTTCATGATATATCTCAAATATCAGATTGCAATTTTCAGGTTGTGTATATACAAATTGTATTGATATTATATTCTTTCGGCATTACCACGCATTTACTTAGCATCCATTATTTTAAATACCTCATTGATCAGTGGCCATGTAAACAAATGCATTTCCCCGTTAATCCTCTCAATAAACAATGTATATATTGTCAATTAAAGAGCTAGCACTTTTTAACCATATATTTCAAATTTTAAACATCAACCTTTTTAAGGTCAATAACACTATTAATGTAATTTAAATTGTGAGCACTTTTTGTACGTTTGTTGTCATGCCTATGCATACAAGTCACCCGAGTTCAGGGATGAAATCTGTGTTAGGAATAGTTTCAGAAAAAGTACATAATAATAATATCAGTATATGCACAACATTGCAAAAGAACTCAGACAAATAAATAGATAATGCGTGTAATATTCTTTTAAATATGTTTGTAACATCAACAATCCTCTTTACAGCCATAAACTATTAAAAATACATTAACATATGTTGCTGGAAAAAATGTCTCTTTGGGCCTATTATGGTGAAACCAGTTCAAGTGTAGGAGGAAGATAAATAAAACAACGTGTTTACTATTCACTAGCTGTGGCCATATTATCTTCAATTATACCGTTTATTGGGCAAGGTGGATTCTTGGCATAATGACGCATTCATTGGCTTAAGCTGAAATATCAGCCCTGGATGTATTGTTTTCGTCTTTTTGGTTGTGACATCATATCACCCGATACTTTTTATGATATTAATCAGACATACATTTCATAATTATGTCTAGACTTGAATTTTTTACGCATTGAACAGGCATTTGCATTATACTGATCAGTCCAACTGTTTATTTTTTCTACTTTTTTTTCGGTTTAATATTAATTGTTTTACAAATCGTACGTGCTTGCGATGTTTGCGCCACACCCAACAGTTGTTCAGGTATATGGCCGCAGAATAATTCTACTGGAGGAGGGTATATAGTAATTAAACGTTACCCGCAACAGACTTGTAGTCTTCACCAAGTAAACTGGCGAAGCTCTTAAAAATCAATTGTGATTAAGTGCTTAATGAGATAATTCACTGTTTCAATGTTTTAACCGCTCGGTCATGGGGTTCTAAATTAAAATGATCTTGAAGATATGGAAATTAGCATACAGAATTATACACCTTAAATGTCTTTAACTTTGTGCAATTCGATCATTGAACAATAAAATCCAGCAAACATATTTTCACTGAACTAAATAGTATATGTTTTTTCTAAGAAGCAAAAACTTCCTGTTGGATTAATTTCTGCGGGAATAATGGATCAGGTCTTACCCGATAACGCATTTTTAGCTAAAACTTCATGTGTTTGTATCGCATCATTTGCTTAATCCCATGCAAATATTCTTATGTTTTAAACCACGTATTCATTGTTATATGTATTGTTATATGTATTTGAAATGAGATCAAATCTTTCCAATAAAAATGTCTACATACCTCGATTCTGTAAATATAACGATTCTTGCACTCCAAACATTGCTGAACAATCTTATATCGACGAAGCATACTGAACAACAAACTTATTCTGATTCACACAAAATATGAGCATATATGTTTTACTAACAAAATGCCATTCATCTGTACATTTTGTAATACAACCATATTGTATACTGTGTGTATCTAATGTTAGTAAACATTCAGATTAATTTCCTTTAATGGCTTTATCGCGTTGATCTGTCGTATAGATATATCTTTGGTATATATTGGTAATTCCAGGTACACTGTATATTCACGATGTTGTCATGGTTTCTAGAAGACTCTTATCATATAAAAAAGAATTTGATGTCTTAATATAAAAAGAATTGAGGGCTGGATCCGAAGGAAGTCAATAAAGTGTCTATTGTTTTCTGATTTGGCTGAAAATAGTATTGTTGGTCACAAAAAGCTTTCTACATTTATCCTTACTTCTTAATTTGTGTTAAAAAACTTCAAAATAACGAAATCGGCTTCAAATGAGCTAAACTTTATAGTGTTGATGAGAACAGCATGGATTTGCAAATTCATTCGGAAACACGAGTCACATGTCTTCAGCATAAAATATACTGTTGAAGGAATTATTCATGATTGATTAAAACGAGAAAATTAGCAACAGATCATCAGTATTTCATTTCAGATGGAGGTATAACACAGCTTATCATCTAGTTATATTCACACTGGGTAATACATTTCACAGGTGTCATCATTATAAGTTTTTTTTTTCATTTCAATATTTTATATACCACTGACATTTATACATAATAAAAGAATACAGACACATATGTGAATAACTCATTTAATTAGGTATCAAGCTCTTGATGACAATAATTCCAGAAAGAAACACGTTCCAGAGAGCGTGAATGTGAAAAAGATCAGAAAATGATAAGTATGTGAAATAGACACATTATATAGTAACCTTTTATCAGAATTATTTTTACGTCATTGTGTAGCTTTAATGGAAAGTTGAAATATGTTCAGCGCTATATAACAACGGAAAATAAGCCAAAACGAAAATGTGAGTGGAAAAATGCCAACGAATATCATTTGAGGTAGATATACAAAGCGTTCAATAAAAGTGAAATAGTAAAATTATCATCAACGACACAATCTCTACTTAGTTCTTGATTTTGAATCTCAACACACCGTCATCAGTCATCAAATAGGTTCCGGGAAAGACGACATGGAGACAAAGTGCACTTCAAGAAATAATGACTGTTGATGTAGTTCGAGTTGTTGCCAATGATAAAGGCTGCGTATACATAAGACAGATCACACTTACATTAGTCGATATACTGTAGGGACACTTTGAAAACGTATTTGGTTATAGGCGATGATACAACAAATGCAAATATGTAAACATTTGAACAGAATTCATGATAGATAGATAGATAGATAGATAGATAGATAGATAGATAGATAGATAGATAGATAGATAGATAGATAGAAAGATAGATAAATAAATAGATAGATACATAGATAGATCGATAGATCGATAGATAGACAGATTATATACCATAACATAGGCAACCGAGAATACGATTTACCGTCGAAAACAGAGTACAGATGACAATAATCATTATCATCTTCAGAAATTTCTACCTGATATGGCGACAGAGTGATCAGTAGCAGCACCAAACGTTATCAGGATAACTCGAATCCAAAGAGAGTCATACCAAGACAAAAACCTAGACCAACGCAGTTACAATACCATACTCGACTCGAATTAGAATATAATTATGAGTATGAGTTGTCCAGTACAATTCCTACCCATATATTTACTAGGATAGACGAATCGTAACCAAAAATCAAAGGGTATAATTTGTCTGTAAAAGTTGACTTGGAAACGGATTGTCCAGCAATCTAATACAGAAAAACGGAAATAATCGGCATGTTTCAACGTCTTATTTTATGTTACTTTCAAAAAGATATAAAAAGTATTTAATTTCGGTTGGATTAGATTTAGTTAAAGCACATTTTATTCTATTCAAATGGAAACAAACGCACAAAATGCTACATATGGGTTAATTTTGACTGTTTTTGTGGTATTATGCGCAAAGTAGATGTTTTAAATGAATTAAATAATATGACATCATATTGTTTTTAGATATTTTTTTTCACTAATGTGAAAAGAGATTTCAACGTGAATGGAGCATATATAGAGTTAATGTGGCTGCAATTGAAGTCGAAAACACTAACGGTCAAACGTAGGAGAGAAAATGTCTGTAAAACAGTCTAAATCATTGGATTGGTTAATTGAACAATGCAGCTGTTAATAGGAAGAATTTGACATTAGCCCGAAGACATTGAGTGTTTGATGATAAAACTGTCACAGGCGTGAAATTTGACCTAGGCTGAACCCGAAATAGATGCCCATGTTTCACTCACGGATTTCTTTTGTAAGGCTGAGCAGTCACGACTGTGGACGATTCATTACAATGATCGCTCAAATAAACGATAAATCGGATTTCAAACCTTCTGGATCGCTATTGGAGCAGTTTAGGCCTACATCAGACTGTCTGAAGAATGTTTATAAAGTCACAGAGCAGTTTAGGCCTACATCAGACCGTCTGAAGAATGTTTATAATGTCATAGAGCAGTTTAGGCCTAAATCAGACCGTCTGAAGAATGTTTATAAAGTCATAGAGCAGTTTAGGCCTAAATCAGACCGTCTGAAGAATGTTTATAAAGTAATAAAACAGTTTAGGCCTAAATCAGACCGCACGAGGACTGTTTATAAAGTCATAAAACAATTTAGGCCTACATCAGACCGCACAAGTATTGTTTATAAATTATAGAACAGTTTAGGCCTACATCAGACCGTCCTAAGAATGTTTATAAAATCACAGAGCAGTTTAGGCCTAAATCAGACCGCACAAGTATTGTTTATAAATCATAGAACAGTTTAGGCTTACATCACGAGAACTGTTTATAAAGTCACAGAACAGTTTAGGACTAAATCAGACCGTCTGAAGAATGTTAATAAAGTCACAGAGTAGTTTAGGCCTAAATCAGACCGCAGGAAGGCTGTTTATAAATATCGGACAAAATCGTGTAAAGTTTTATTTTATACAGCTTAGTCAGTGTATCGAAAACCTATTTAGTACATAAAAGGGCATGTCGACTTTAAAGCAGTGTTTAAAAAGTGAAACAGAACTTGTGGAAAAAGGAAAAAATGCAGTATTTGACATTCTATATTGTTAAAAAATAACAAAGCAATATATCAAAATTACTGTTCTGTGATGTGCATGTCCATGAATAACATTTGGTGACAATCTGTGTGTTAAAGTCATAGAGCGAGCAGTTTAGGCCTACATTAGACCGTCTGAAGGATGTTTATAATGCCATAGAGCAGTTTCGGCCTAAATCAGACCGCATGGGAATTGTTTATAAATCATAGAACAGTTTAGGCCTACATCAGACCGTCTGAAGGATGTTTATAAAGTCACAGAGCAGTTTAGGCCTAAATCAGACCGCACCAGGACTGTTTATAAAGTCATAACACAGTTTAGGCCTAAATCAGACCGTCTGAAGAATGTTTATAATGCCATAGAGCAGTTTCGGCCTAAATCAGACCGCATGGGAATTGTTTATAAATCATAGAACAGTTTAGGCCTACATCAGACCGTCTGAAGAATGTTTATAAAGTCATAGAACAGTTTAGGCCTACATCAAACCGCACGAGGATTGTTTATAAATCACAGAACAGTTTAGGCCTAAATCAGACCGCACGAGGACTGTTTATGAATCACAGAACGGTTTAGGCCTACGTCAGACCGTCTGAAGAATGTTTATAAAGTCACAGAGCAGTTTAGGCCTAAATCAGACCGCACGAGGACTGTTTATAATGTCATAGAAGGTTTAGGCCTAAATCAGACCGTACGAGGATTGTTTATAAATCACAGAACAGTTAAGGCCTACATCAGACCGTCTGAAGAATGTTTATTAAGTCATAGAAAGTTTAGGCTCAAAGGACAATATCTATTATCATATGACCCCTCCCTTAAATTTTCAACCGTCAACACTATAATTTCAAAAGTACTACAAATATTCGTGTATCTTTTTTATCACCTTAATTTCACTTATTAATGGCAAAACTATTTTTTCATTTAATGACAAATCAGATCGCTGGGCTCATTTTACCCTCCGCACAACTTTGGGTGTCCAAAATGTCTGCGCCCATGTTGTAAACAAAGCAGCTGTTTTTCCTTGTATGACACCATTGGACAATATCCGTCATTATGAGCATACAATCTTTTGTCAGAAAACATTTACGGGACTTCAGGTCTCCTTGCCATTTTGTTTTTCATCTCGTGTGACGAGACAGCATTTTCATTAAAGTAAAATTCAAAGGAATTTAATTTTTGTTGTTAGAGGAATTCCAATTTTGTGTAACAAGACGGACACTCTTAAAAATATCATAGTCAAAATCAAAAGTATTTATTTTAGGGATTTAAAACTAAAGGTCTGTCTATTGATACCTGTCTATATATCTATCAAAGTCTAGTATAGGCCTGAGCTCAAAGAAATAAAGTGAAAGGGAATTTAGAATATTCAGAACCGTAGCAGAATTTACGATGCGAAAGCCGAAATCGTGGCGTTTGTCGTATAGCTTAGTTGCCAATTTCCCATATGTGTCTACAGTAAGTAAAATGTCTAAGTAAAAATCGTCTGTGCTTGATTCTGTTGTATCCTTAATTTCTAGTTCGCATAGATATATGTATGAAAATTCTCATTATTAATTGACAAAACGTTGTCGATATGTCTAAATTGAAATTAAAGGACACCGCTAGCTTTTTATTATTTTGGTTCAGCAGTTTCGGAATGAAGTCTGCTTCGTATGAATAAAGGAGCAGGTCGGCCAATAAAGGGCACAACTGGTTCCTATAGGATTGCCGATCGTTTGTTGAAAGACCACGTCTCCAAACATTACAAATACATTGTCTATTAGAAATTCCAGCATGTTTTTTCATATCAACAGTTGTCTTCCGTTTAATTTTTTATGTGGAATCGTTGTGTAAAGAGAAGAGAAGTCGGAAACAGAAAAGTAGAAGGAATCGGAATCTAGTACAATATCAAAATGAATTTACTGTAGTTATGCCTAACAATTACATTCTGTTATAAACTGCTATACACACAGAAGTTTACTTAAGTAGACATAGTTAAAAAGTAAATAAAAGTAAAACATTCCGCAAAATTTACGGTCGGCATAGTTTACTTGTTTGCGATTACTCTGTTTCATGAGATGCAATGATGTGTTATCCTTCCATAACGATTGTTGAGTCGTCTTTACCAATTGTGATAAGGCTATCTTTCTTATATCATTTAAATTTGATTCAACAGGGGATTCCTCCATGACGCCTAATCCCACCTCTGGATTTCCTGAGGTTCGTGTTTGTCAATATTCACCAGATTTGTAGACGTATCCTGGACATCCTGGCGATCCCTAATTTAAACTATAGTTGTTAATGTATTAAATCAAGTTTTTAAAGTTTTACTAAAGTACATCAACTTTTGTACCATAACAAATCCAAGTTAAATTTCCACAGAAATCTTTAGTTATATCTTATTATAGTACATTTGGTTTAGATGATGGTGACTTCAAATGTTTTCCCACAAATATTTAACGGAGCTTTACCAAAACTTATTTGGATTTTTTTTCTACTTTTACTACTTGTATTTGATGTACAATAACAAACAAGAGCTATACACAGGCATAAAAATCTTATATTCCTATATATTTTGTGAAAATAAGGTCAGGTCCAGTGTGAAATTCATGAACAAATATTAAGATTGAGTTAGTCAATTGCAACTGAAAAAGTGCCAAATATGGGTATCTTAATCGATTTTCACAAAATATATATGAATTTAAGAAACATTATGTGTGTATTTCATTTTTGTTAGTACATGTCAATCTAAGTAGTAAAAATAGGGAAAAAAGAAAAGAAAAGAAAATTACTGCCCCTTAAAAGTCACATTTCGTGGTATATTTGACATTTTCTACAAAACTTCATTCCTAATTTAAAAGAGTGGTAACGCTTTCTTTTATGATATGTCACATCCTTTGACCACTTTACCGTAAGTCAATCAGCGAGTGGATCAGATTTCCTTCCGAATACATAATGGAGTCTGATAGATATACATTGTATATATATGTATACACGCATGATGGGTACCAGGAATACAGGTCTAATCTAGATGCAATTATGGTATGACACAATTTGATGCTAATGTTTTAATGAAAATAATAGATTATATAGACAACTGACCGATTTTCCGACGGCAGCGACGACAAAATATATACTGAAAGAGATCGATATGTGTGTAAAAATGTCACCGCACTTTGCAAGAGATAAGCACGAGTCTACCAACAAGAATAATTTAAAATCGGTCCGCATTTCGGCCTTATGTATGTACTGATCAACGGGTTTCATCGAAACAACATAGGCTAACGTAGGATTTATCTAGACTTTTACATGTTCGTTCTCGATTAGGCTGTGTATGATGAGCATGTTGTTTTTATTCTCGTTTTCGATATCTTCTCACTACCACACTATTGTAATTATTTTATATATATTTTTTTTAAATTATTTTAATAAGAGCTGCACGCTGGATGTTGCTTGTGATTGATAAACTAATTGTTATAAAAGTTTAAAAATACTACGACATGATACATAAATAAACATCACGTAAGTACAGAAAAGATTATTTATGAATATTGCTCCCGGAATGTTACTTGATGACATCTACTAAGCAACAAGTAAGAACCAACTTTAACATCTCAGTCTGTTCTTATCAACATTACTCTAGAGTTCATTTCAATATATGTAACGGATAATCAATTGAGTAGTTAGTAATATTGGATTTCAATTCAATCTTTTGCTTACGTTCATATATATGACATGCAATAGTCACATTATTAAGTTACATTTAGTTTTGTTTTTCTCTGTTAAACCTAAGTTTTCCCCATTTCAACACAGTGTATCAAGTCAATGTAATTTCCTAGAATTACTAGGTTCATTTTTAGAATACTAGATTAAATTTGTGTAATTATGGTGTGCCATGCACATTGACATATATTGTATGTACTCACATGCCAATTCTTGTCTAAATAAGAACTCAATAGGATTTGACATAACTTTCAATTCTAAAATCCACCGTTTATCGATAAGTGAAGATGAATAAGGTTTCCCCTCAGGTTTGAAATGCTACTATTAGTTTCATGAATTTTAGTCGAAGTGGAAAATAATCAAATGATTTTATCTTAATACTCTGATACATTAGAATACAATCCACTTGCTGACTTTGGGGTAACTTACGCACTTAATTTAGACTATATATGACTGCTGAAACGTTTTTATTCTTGGTACTAACATGAAAATTGAACCATTTTATACAAAAAAGTTAGGCTCTCCCCTTTCCCCTTTCGACACTTTAGTCTTGGTGTGAAAGGATAGTCTGTCCATGAAATTTTACTACCCCTCCCTCCTTTTTAGGAGGTATTACTTTTTGAGTGCCCTCTCTCAGATCAAATAGTACTGCAGCTCCATAACAGAAAACCGTTCGGAAAATGCCACTTTGTTTTCTTTATTATATGTTTTTATGAATTAAGCTTTCCAAAATGTAATTGTTGCTTAATTATTAACATTTTCGCTGTTTATTATCATCTTGCTCTAAACTCCGTCTTCAGCATGGGTTCTGTAGCTTTTAATGCATTTAGTGCATAAACTAAAATGTTTTGCTTATTATTATTATTTTTAATTTTTTTTAGGTGTACTGATTATTTTATTTTCAGTTTGTTCTTATATCATTCTTGGACATGATTTCCTTTACTTTTTATATATTTAGTGCCTATTTTCTCTGAGTGTTTTATCTGCGTTTTGCCGTATATATATATATATATATATATATATATATATATATATATATATATATATATATATATATATATATATATATATATAGCTACTTGTCATCTCCCCTGTATACTGTGATATTCCATGTATATTTTAGTTTGTCTGTTGTGAGTACTTTTTCGTATATATTTATTATTATTATTATTATTATTATTATTATTATTATTATTATTAAGACTGAGACTCAATGAGCATGTATATGTGCTTGTGTGTATGACAGATAAAGAGCGGGAAAAGTGTGAATGAGAGAGAAAAAGAGAGGGATAACATATCACATTGTAAACATGTGGGAAACATGCCTCTTTACTTTTCTCATACAGGTTGTATTCTAACCAGTGAAGGTTTACCTTGAGTTTCAGTTTACATCTATGTAACAGTTTCATTTTGATAAAGATTTTGACCTACCTGACCTCTTCTCCTTTTTAAAAGCATCAGTTCAAAAATCTTTGATTTTTTCATTTCAGTCTAAAGTCCGGAATAAACCTGGTATGAAATGAAACACATAATGAAACAAACTATGCTCTCAAATTTATATTTGATTCAAAGGATAAATATGGAGGAAATATCCTGGACTCCATATCATGAACATTTCTACTATGGGCTAAAATGACTAACAAAGGCAACCTTGTATTCATTTTCGATTTATATTATTTGAACATGAACAGTTTTGTTATAAATCTGACGTCATCTAAAGCGAAACATATAGATCTACAATATCGTATTCTCATTTTGAAATAGAATATATTTAACTTTTCCTGATACCTATTGTATACTCTGTTGACTTACAGTATTTCTTTTGTGTACTAAAGACATCAACAAAAACTCGAAATATGTGTTGAAAGTGTGTCCCAGTGCGTAATTAAGTTTGAAAGACTAAACATGAGAAAGCATCTAAGATTGACCTCAGAGTCGATTAAATTATTATTATTTTAAGAGTCATGAAGATCCAGTCATTTTATTGAAATACAAATAATGCTAACAAACTAAAGCTAATATTTAATAATGGTTTCTAATTAAACTTTACAATGGCAGACTACCCGATGTCAGAATACGAACTATTGAGCCGGCTTGGCTCAGATGACTCTTGATCGTGAGGTTGTGAGTTCGAGTCTATCCGGCGGCAAGTCGGTTTCCTGTCCTTCGGATGAAAGAGAAAAAACCGAGGTCCCGTGTCACAGTAGGTGTCGGCACGTTAAAGAACCATCACTGCTCAATAGCCGTACGTGCCGAGGAAAGGCCGACATTAGAAGCCCTTTACCGTCATTTTGGTCGCCATATGAGTGAAAGATTCTTGAGTGGGACGTTAAACAACAATGCAACAACAACAACGAACTATTATTTTGCCGCCTTTGAACAAAGAAAGTCAAAAGTCCCATACAACTACTATGTAGTTGATATGTATAAGCCGCACTTCAATATTAATCCAAGATGTCTAGCACCATTGACCTATGGTTTAATGTTATTATGTATATTCACCTTGAATTGTAGTTAAAAAGTTTATTTATTACATTTTGGTGTTGAACTATAAGGATTTGTCAATTAGATATGGTAAATTTATGATGAATAACATTTTTAGTACATGTCTATATTCATCAATGATATCTAGATAAGCATATGAAAATTCAAAAAAATATTTTAAAATAGCCATGTTTGTAATCATATTGCTCAACAAAGCATTGTAGTGAATACACTAAAACGAAATTGTTATGTTTAGTGGAAGAACGTTTAAGCTTATGAGCGTGGCAAAGCATGGATAAGTAGACCAAGTTTATCTTATATATATATATGACAGAACCAAAAAAGATATATAGCATGTAGATATCGAAGTATTAATTTTTTATGTTAGATTTAGTTATCGTTTTGCAACAGTAAATTATGAGAAAATACTAATAAAGATAACAAGAAAACGTTGTATGACAAAACACCTTATAAACAGTCATTTATCTTTAATGACAGATGTATGAATCACTCAAACATTTATGTAAACATCGAAATGGTAGAATAACTATTATATAAACAAAAACGTTTTTGTAAAAGTTACACAATGAATATTTTCGGATTTTGAATAAACATTTGGAATATTTCCTACGTTTGATTGTTAGTTAAACTGATATTATACGCCACACTCATAAATCATACTGTTTTACGGTAGTGGTTAGATTCAAGGATTGAGGTGTCAAACCGATTACAATGTACCCGGTGAAAGATCATTGGTAAACTTGCAATTGTTTTGACATAATCAGTGTAGTTGCTTGCATGGCTTCAATCCACACTGTATACAGACGAGAAACACCGCGTTATCCAAAATCAAGCCACCCACTTAAGAAGTTAAATGTTTAAAGGAGTTACAACAATTACACATACTCACCAGTTACAATGAAGGGTGATTGTGAATCATCAAAGTTCCCTCTCTCTCGCTCTCCTAATCCCTGTTCAGATTTGGAATTGAATTCTGCAATGACATCCTCAGTTCCCCGACGATAGCATCTGCATGAATCAATCCGGGATTATTTTTATCCTGATTCCTAAAGGTAAGCAATGTAACATGATAATTAATTCATCAAAACACCAGCTTGTGCCTAATCAAATCAACCCAAATATACCATGTCGGAAGTTAATGTTGGCATCCTAGCCAAGGTTGTTTCGTGCCTTGCAGAAACAAATCCCAAGAGAGGTCTAACATTTTTCTTTGATTAATGGGTTTATCAGTGCCATTGCATCATAATATCACACAGAATTTTGTTTTGTCCCATGATATGGATGTTTATAAGACACCATCGAAAACATAACATTTCTATATGTTTTACATAATGTATTTATGACAATTTATTTCAGACTCCATATCATCAATTAGCATATTAAAGTTTCTATTTGCCATGTTCCTCTTTTCATAAGCAACGTCAGTTTCAATCTAGATTCGAAAATCACACTGTTGTGAAATTGATCTTGACGATTGAGATAATAAGGACAAAGCATTTATAAAATCAATAGATCTTTAGTTCCCGCATAGCGGATATCAATCAGATTTTGCAAATATATGTAGTTTTAATTATCAATAGTATGCATGTTCCTATTTATCGTCATTTCATTGATGTGGATTAGAGGAATGCTGGTGATCCACTCGGCTGAGTAAACCATTGATTTACAATATCTAAAACTTGCACCGGTTCTGTATGTTCATCAATTAGCATTAGCCACTTGATTTGTCTCAAAATGTTTAGTTTCCAAACACCTCATTTTATTAAGTTTCCGTTCATTTTATCAATTGCAAGTTCATAAAATGTATCAGTCTTTCTTTTTATCTATCGATATTTATATATTCGTTAAGTCTGGAAACTTAAAACATACACTCAATGTGGATTAGTGGTACAGAAGTCACCTCGAAAATGGAGGGTCTGAGTCCAATTCCACAAACATGAATTACTACTAAACTTGTCATAAAAGGTGATATATTCTTTGGATTTGGTGAACCAATTCGAGTTATATATATAAAAAAATCTCAGATACCAAAGTATAAATTTAAAATGTCCAGGATATAGATACGAATCTCAAACATTGGACAAACACGGACCGATGGAATCAAGAGATAGGATCAGGTGTCATGAAGGAGTAAGCATCCCCTGTTGACCGGTCACATCCGCCGTGAGTCCACAGTCATATCCAAGTGAAATACGTGAGGAAGGAATTTTCGTCACAATTGGTACAGACTCTCAACAACCGCTATCGGACAACTCAACATTTCGTTTAGTGAAAGAGAGTAATGGCAAACAAGACAATTATACCGAACGCTGACATCCTTGTGTCAATACTTTGTCACTGAGTAGTTTACCTCTGTATATGAAATGTACATATGTTGAATACGTTCTGGGATACTAGATCTTTTGTGAAATATAAACGCCGTATGCGGGTGTAGAAAATTTACGATGGGAAAGCCGAAATTGTCGCGTCTGTCGTATAGTTTAGTTGTTAATTTCTTGTCTGTGTCTATAGTAAGTAAAATGTCTAACTATGAAGCGTGTGTGCTTGATTTTTGTTGTATCTTTAATTTATCGTTCGCTGGGATATATCGCATTGAAATGTATAAAAATTGTCCTTATTAATTGACAAAATATCGTCGATATATCTAAGCTAGCTTTTTCTTCCTTTGATTCAGCAGTTTCTGAATGAAGTCTGCTTCGTATGAATAAAGGAACACGTCGGCAAATAAAGGGACACAATTGGTTCCCACAAGAATACCGATAGTTTGTTGAAGGATCACGTCTTTGAACTTTACAAATATATTTTCTATTAGAAATTCCGGTATCTTTCTTATACACATCATCTTCAGTGTACGTATTTATGTGTAGAATCATTAAAATCATTGTAGAATTATGTGATGTTGGACAATATAAGTATCATAATAACCAATGACTAGATATTTAAATTTTCGGGTACCACCTTTAGTGAAAAAACGGTTGTCTACGTTCAACTGATGAAGTCCTATTGACAGAATCGATCCTCTTGAACATTTGTTTTTTCTTTCGTTTTTGCAAAACAATAAATAATGTTTATTATATTTACAACCACTGGGTCGTTGCCACTGCTGTTACACCGTTTGAGCCCCGAGGTTACACATAAACCCAGTACCTGGTATATCGGTAACACCTGGTTATTTTAGACTAAAGTTATATTTCGAATGAATGGCAACATTTAAATTCTAAACGTCTTAATAAAAGCTAAGATAGTTACTCATAGACGGATTTAGAAATACAGTTAAGTTATGTTTTGACCTTGTGTAATACGACTTCGTTTCAGAAATCTACATCTATTTGTAACTCGAGCTCAACTGATGCATTCTTATTGACAGAAACGATCACCTGGAGCATGTTAGCAATACTATAAAATTGGTATTATGTTTATGTTATCTCACGGAAAATATAAAGAAATCTTATTGCAACGCTCAAGGGATTTTAACGTGTTTTTTTTTTTTCATAGGACAGGCAAGGAACTTCAAAGTGTCTTTCATCTTCGTCTTTAATACAGTTGAATGTAAACTTTTGATATTCTCACCGTGAATTGAACGATTCCCATGTGGGATAGTAACAAATTTACAGGTGTATGAATGCAACGTTTGAAAAAAAATCAATTCCTACTGTAAAATACCTTTAGCCGAGGTTTAACCTTTTAACCCCAAATATATAGACGGTACGTTCCAATCCATTGTTTAGACCATATCATGGCCCGTATGCTAGAAAGAATTCAATTTGCAATGAAAGATAAAGAATATGCTAAACTACAAGTTTTAGAAAGGTTTACTTGTATGAGTAATTTAAAAAATAAATACCATCTTACATGAGAGAGAGAGAGAGAGAGAGAGAGAGAGAGAGAGAGAGAGAGAGAGAGAGAGAGAGAGTAATGTCAGAAATATCTGGGGCCCGTTTTACGAAAGGTCGTAAGTCCTGAATACTAACTTTTAGTCCTAACTACCATGTCAACGCATCACTGAATGGTCATTTCCATGACAATTAGTACTAAGACTTAGGATTTAGGACTTATGACCTTTCGTAAAACGGGCCCCATAACTTTTATCTCGCGTTCATGTTGTTTTTCGTTTGATATGATATTTGGATAGACAATTTTCGAATTGTCTCACGGTTCGTCATAATAGTAAACAATAAGTTCCAAAGAGAAAAGTGGGATATCATTATCTTCCGGATAAACAGTTTGAGGTATATATGACAAAAAATATTAATACCATGAATGTGTCAGTTTCGAAAAAAGAAGTCTAAAGAAAAATTATAACACTTTCCATATTTACAAGAGAGATAATTGGCAAAAAAATACTTCCTTGCAGATCAACCGAAATAAAATATCGCAGAATGTTGTCAAGGAAAATATTACATAACCGGAATGGACCTTGCCAGATTTCAGTTGAAGTTACGTGATCAGATTAGCAACTATTTTGACAAAACAGAACAGAATAAGATAACGTCACAGAGTCCAAAGGTATAGGTTGTATATTATTTAATATGCCATGACTTATATGAATGGCGAAAACTTTTTTTGAAAGATCAATATGTACGAAAAGTTGTCAAATCTTGTCCGGGTCAATTTCAAATATTGTGTCTCTCTCTAGCTCTTGCGAGATGGGAGAGGTATCGCTAAATTGTTTTAAAACTGTCTTTTACAGAATTTCATGGAAGAATTAGGGTATACATGAACCCAGTACCTGGTATTTTGGTACCAGCCCATCGTTTTAAACCAAAGTAATATTTCGTTCAGATGCCACATTTTAAATTCTAAATTTCTCAAAAGCTAAGACATTCATTTTTACTGTAGATAAGACGGATTTGACCACAAATATAGATTTATCATCTGGTCATGTATGATGCCGATTTCTTTCGAAAATATATCTATGTTAAATTGGAGTTCAACTAATTTGCTTTGTACCCCTTTGTAAAACTGTAACTTTGATTTTATTTATATTTTTTTTTACCCAAAATGGTGATTCTTTGTATTATATTAAAATTGCACCCCAAAGTATGACGCCCTTCATGAAAAGAACAATTCCATTTATTTTCCTTACATAAACTATATAAAACCTCGAGTAAATGCTTAATTATGGGCTTTTTACTAAGCGAAGTAGTTTTTGTTTTGTTTGTTTTATTGTTGTTTAACGTCCCACTCAAGAATCTTTCACTCATATGGAGATGTCACTTAATGCCGGTGAAGGGCTTCAAATTTAGGCCTATGCTCGGCACTTACGGCCATTGAGCATTGAGGGTTCTTTAACGTGCCAACACCTACTGCGACACGGGATCTCGATTTTTACTGTCTAATCCGAAGGACAGGAAACCAGCTTGCCGCCGTCTGGACTCGAGCGCGCTACCGACTGAGCCAGGCCGCCTCAAAAGTTATGTAGTTAACCTTATCAGTCAGCGTCCATTTCAAGTTGACTGTCTAATTAAGTATCCGCAATTACATTTTCGCAATTTTCATTTCTAGTCAGACCACGAGAGACAACTTCAATATACCGAGATCTGATACAAAATTTGTATCTGTAAGATTACATAGCAGGATCGAACATTAGCGATCTGCCAAATATCCGAGCTAAACTCGTCCCCGTCTTTGGGTCTTCGGTTTAGATTCATTAAAGTCTACGTTAACGCCGAATTAAAAATGCTCGTCCTGCATAAGAAAATCTATGATAGAAACTAAACGTAGCACAACAATGTTCTAATTTTTCTGATCATTTTATAGCGACTATCCCCCTTTGTGACACATGCAAATATTATATAATATGAATGAATATAGATGGGATATGAAATAAAAATAAATACGTTTAAGTATAGTCTATTTATTTTAGCGTTATTATAAATCTCAAATCATTTTATGAGTTATAATGAAAATACCTACTGAAATCTATTTATGAATAACATGAAGTTTCAATTACGCGTTGTCATCTTGAGAAATTAAAGGGAGACAACCCGTACGGACTTTGACATAAAACTCATGAAAAGAGTACGAATTCGATTTCTAAATGATACTGTGTTTTTAAAAGATCAAGTACATCAGTTCAGCTATTTCATCACGTTATTGTCGGAATCGACCCATATAATATGTTTTGATTTTAACACATTTTGACAGGTCAACAAAGACTGGTCTAAAACAAAAGGGAAAAAGTGTACCATTCAGAAATTTAGGGATGAATGGGCTTTGATTTGTTTGTTGGATTTTGTTTGGTTAGTTAATTAGTTTGCTTTATTATTGTAGTTTTTTTTTTTTTTTTTTTCTTATTTCATAACAATGTCGCAACTTTGAGAGTTAAAGATTACAATATGCCTCTATGTGTATGTGAGAAAATCGATGAATTTTATGCTTATTGATAAATGAATTTCATATAAATAAAAAGATGATTTTTGATTAAATATAGATTATCAGAATATAGTTGATATGTGTATTACTCTAATATGATGTATCCACTTGTATGTACTTCATAAAACCATATGAATATTTATATTTTTAGTAATATATTAATGGTATGAAAGTTATTTCTATTGCTGCTAGTTCCGGGATACAATGTTATGAAAGTTATTTCTAGTGTTCCTAGTTAGGGATACAATGGTATGAAAGTTATTTCTGGTGTTGCTAGTTAGGGGATACAATGGCATGAAAGTTATTTCTAGTGCTGCTAGTTCCGGGATACAATGTTATGAAAGTTATTTCTAGTGTTCCTAGTTAGGGATACAATGGTATGAAAGTTATTTCTATTGCTGCTAGTTCCGGGATACAATGTTATGAAAGTTATTTCTAGTGTTCCTAGTTAGGGATACAATGGTATGAAAGTTATTTCTGGTGTTGCTAGTTAGGGGATACAATGGCATGAAAGTTATTTCTAGTGCTGCTAGTTAGGGGATACAATGTTATGAAAGTTATTTCCAGTGTGTGCTAGAAAGGGGATACAATGGTCTGAAAGTTATTTTTAGTGCTGCTAGACAGGGGATACAATGGTATAAGAGTTATTTCTAGTGTTGCTAGTTAGGGGATACAATGGTATGAAAGTCATTTCTAGTGTTGCTAGTTAGGGGATACAATGGTCTGAAAGTTATCTCTGGCTACTAATTTAAGGATTCAATGGTATGAATGTTATTTCTAGTGCTGCAAGTAAGGGGACAAAATGGTATGAAATATATTTCTAGCGCGCTGCTAGTAAGGGGATACAATGGTATGAAAGTTATTTCTAGTGCTGCTAGTTAGGGGATACAATGGTATGAAAGTTATTTCTGTTGCTGCTAGTTAGAGGATACAATGGTATGAAAGTTATTTCTTGTGCTGCTAGTAAGGGGATACAAAAGTATGAAAGTTATTTGTAGTGTTGCTAGTAAGGGGATACAATGGTATGAAAGTTATTTCTGTTGCTGCTAGTTAGAGGATACAATGGTATGAAAGCTATTTCTTGTGCTGCTAGTAAGGGGATACAAAAGTATGAAAGTTATTTCTAGTGTTGCTAGTAAGGGGATAAAATGGTATGAAAGTTATTTCTGTTGCTGCTAGAAAGGGGATACAATGGTATGAAAGTTATATCTAGTGCTTCTAGTTAGGGGATACAATGGTATGAAATTTATATCTAGTGCTTCTAGTTAGGGGATTCAATGGTATAAAAGTTATTTCTAGTGCTGCTAGTAAGGGGATACAATGGTATGAAAGTTATATCTAGTGCTTCTAGTTAGGGGATACAATGGTATGAAAGTTATATCTAGTGCTGCTAGTAAGGGGATACAATGGTATGAAAGTTATATCTAGTGCTTTTAGTTAGGGGATACAATGGTATGAAATTTATATCTAGTGCTTCTAGTTAGGGGATTCAATGGTATAAAAGTTATTTCTAGTGCTGCTAGTAAGGGGATACAATTGTATGGAAGTCATTTCTAGTGCTGCTAGTAAGAGGATACAATGGAATGAAAGTTATTTCTGATGTTGCTAGTTAGGGGATACAATGGTATAAAAGTTATTTCTAGTGCTGCTAGTAAGGGGATACAATGGTATGAAAGTTATTGCTAGTGCTGCTAGATATGGGATACAATGGAATGAAAGTTATTTCTAGTGTTGCTAGTTAAGGGATTCAATGGTATGGAAGTTATTTCTAGTGCTGCGAGAAAGGGGATACAATGGTATGAAAGTTATTTCTAGTGTTGCTAGTTAGGGGATACAATGTTATGAAAGTTATTTCTAGTGTTGCTAGTTAGGGATACAATGATATGAAAGTTATTTCTAGTGCTGCTAGATAAGGGATATAATGGTATGAAAGTGATTTCTATTGCTGCTAGTAGAAAGAAAGCTATAGTAGGGGTTGTCTCCCTTGATTTTGAACTGTATGTTCACTTTATGGCTGTATTCCACATTTTTTTCCTTAGATGAATGATATCAAAACCAAACCGTGCGCGGACTCTAAAGAGGAAAAAAACTTGGAATTGCCTAAATTAACATCCGAAGGAAAAAGAGGTATCGTAATAATATGATTCGGTGGTAACTGAACATGGTTTTACTACTTGTCACCGTAATGTTATATAAGCTATATAGACTATTTACACACACACGATATGAATACCCATGATAGAGGACCTGTAATATTTTATGTACAAGTACACCAAGTTTCATCAAATCCAAGCGATTTTTGAGAAGTTGAAAATGTATACGGCAGACATTTCCTGGTATTTTTACCTTGATAATTTTTATCATACTTTTGAAAATCAACGTACGTAAATATTTGCATACGTCTTAAAAGAAACAAGATGTGTTTGTAGACACTTATGCCCCGAGCGACAGCAAAGTCTCATAAAGCTCAACATTTAAAAGTAGGTGAAACTCCGAGGTCCAAGGCCAAGGTACCAATGTCTCTGAAAACATATCCTTTCTTTATTTCATTTGTATTCCAAATGCTTGATGCTTTTAAAAATACATTTAGGGTTTTTTTTTTCAAAAGGATAAGCAGTGCATATTACTGACGGACTGACGGAAATCACCGTAAATGACAAATGAAAAGGTTCTCGTTATCACTCAAAAGTTTCCCGTAATTACGAGAAAAGTTTCTGCTATTGTAGAAGTTCATACTCAACCCCTTTAAAAAAAAATCCCGCATCCGCCCCTGACAAGATATTTGTCACGCAGGTTTTCTTCTCTGTATGTTACTGTAATTGTCTTGTTGGTATGGCTTTATTTAATTTCACTTGCGTGACAATTATTGTATTATTTTCTGGGGAATTAGCAACTTATTTACTGCTAGTGGGTACTCTGGTTTAAAACCTTTTTGTACCACTATTACACCTGGAAAATTAAGATCAGACTAAAATAAGATTCTTGATCTTTAATTGGCGAATGTAACGAGTGAAACTTACACATGAAATTTAAACCCGACGTTTCACTCGGTCAAGCCTATTCATACCAGGTACGGACCAATGATTTTCCTTTATTTAGGATAGACACGATTTTTGGTCAATTGTTTTCAGTTCGATTATTTTTGCTATTTTCAGTCAAGATTATTCCGACACGATCCCACTAAGGCTACAATTAACCTGTTAGCTATGTTATGTCATTACTTCCTTTTTATCGGGACCTAAAGCACCTGTTCGGCGTGAAAGCCTACCCTAATATGTCATAAACATTCCAAAATTATCCTATCTAGACTGGAGGCATTTGTTTATCTATGGTATTTTGACAATAAGTATATAAATACAATTTAATATATTCTCTTCACTAAATCGGAACTATACATTAGTTAATCTTAAATACAGAAAATCCAAGTCAATCATTGCTTACAATGTGCTCATTATTTGAATACCGAATACTGACCCATAACGAGTCATATATTGTGTACTGACAGCTGTCCAGAGAACGAAACGCCGTAAATTCGTGTGTCAAATATGTTTATTACATCAAATGTCAATGCATTTCATTCTTATAATAATAAACATTCTGGTGTTGATATACCATACATCTTATCTATAGTACGTGATACATCTCACCGCTCATGTTATAGTTCACACGATTTACTGCAAAACAAAACAAAAAATACCCTCAGATATACACACATTGATTCCAACAATATTTAATACTTCAGTTTACTTATAACAATATGACAAACAACAATGACAGATAACTCTAGGAACCAGAGTTACCTCCCGTGAATAAAGTTAAGAGTAAGAATTATTTACTCATTTAAAATATAAATTTCTTTGAAATAATGCTATAAAGCGAAATATTATAATTTTGATATAAATATATATAAACATCAGCGTTACCTATTTTAAGATACTAACGTCGAGCTAAACAGTCCTGAGCTGGCGTAGAAAATGCATTGTTTACAGTAAACAATTATTTCCCTTGAATAATACGCTCGAAATATGTTATGAGCTGAACAGTTTATGATTAATTCACAAAAATATAACATGAATGTCTACTCTCTTATGGTAATAAAATACAAACTATTCAAGTAAATATATCTTTTGTATATAACACCAGAGACAACAACAGAAACACAATATACCGAAATAATTACACTGTAGTACTAACGTGCATATCATAACACAGTGACAAATGTAAACATTCTAATTATAATTAATATATAAACATGAATGAATGACACCTACTAGAAAGGACAAATGTCTTACCGAATAAGTTTCTCTTCATTTTCAGCCATTCAATACAGTAATATATTTCCAGCGAAAACAATAAACACGTTATTCTTTCAGCTCAGGTAACTAAAATTGTAACACGCGTTTCTACACCTATAGCTCGTGCAATACACAAACACTGTGTACGTTTAAATTGTGACGTGGTTAACAAGTATAAATTTTTGGGCGCTAAATTTAAATGTGTAAATTGACTCGTACATATTGAATAATAATTATATAACTTATTTAATATATTTATTTATTTATTCCGCTATCTAATCGTTATTTGTTTTTCCATCTAACAATAAATTGATTTGTCATTAAATTATTTCAATATATATATATATATAAATTATAGGATTATTCATCAATGTAAAAATTATTCGTAATATATATATATATATATATATATATATATATATATATATATATATATATATATATATATATATATATATATCACAAATACTTTTTATTCTGTAACATATTTACATTGATGAATAATCCTATAATTTATATTGATATAACATTCCTGAGAGGGTGGCAGTGAAAATTGTCACTGGGCTTCGCGTTGGTTGAAAATGTATTTCCTGGGGTCACTTCGCTTGACAATGTTTTTCCTCGGGGTGACAATACCACCCAATCAGGAATTATATAAATATTGGATTTTACCGATTTACTGTATTGAAGCAGATATTTTCATTGATTGAGTTAAAAATACAAAAAAAAAATTGCAACAGCAATCTTATTTTTATACTTTATTCATGCATAAACTAAACGTATGTTCATAACGTTTGTAACACAAACTGCCTTTGATACGTGACACGACGTTTTACCGTTCTTTGCGTCAATCTTAACCCTCCAGCAAGGTGAGCATCTGTTTGGCTGACTGTAGCAAATATATTTGTGACAGATATATATCAATTCAATCACATCCTTGAATTTTGTCTCCCGTGTCCGGTTATATATATATATATATATATATATATATATATATATATATATTATATATATATATATATATATATATATATATATATATATATATATATATATTGTCAGTTCCAATCTGCATCGATAAAATGTCTGTTTCTTCAATCATATTACAACCAGCATTCAAACCTTTAGATGATCTCAACAGAGGTTACACATTATTACCACATATTCGAAAAACGAACAGTACGCAAACTCCTTTCTGAGCAGATGGTGATTCTATTAAATATCACACTGCTGGATATCACCCTGGAATAATCGAAACAGTTGAAAGTACGCTCATTACCCAATGAAATACAAAGAATTTATGAAGTGGTATAATATTTCAAATACCTCATTCAAACAAGTGGTTACGTTAAATGCGAAAGCGTATGATATTTACAATACCGAACATAACTACATAATAATGCGACACTGCGTTACAAACTAATAACAGACGAAAACTTTAAGATATATATATATATATATATATATATATATATATATATATATATATATATATATATATATATATATATATATATACACGTTAGCAATAAAAGTTGTTTAGAACTGCGATATAGTTATTACGGTTAACTTGCTGTACTGGGTATTTTGTATAGCTAATCCATATATCATGGTAACATTATTTATAATCTGGATATAGAAAAAATCGTGTGGTATCTTATACAATTTACAAGCTTCTCACTCAGTCAGAAAATATTCATATCCTAGATAACAGAATAAAGACTTATGTCGTGTATTAGGTATTTTTATTATCCAGGGTTACCACTCCTCGTAGCACGCTTTGATTGTGATGCCATTTGTTTGTGAGTAAATAACCAGAATTATGTAGTCGTTATATTTCTCTGACTTCGATCACTACATTAACGCCTGAATGCATACATAAACAGAATTCTTCAACCGGAAGATATTTTTACTGTGCCAGATTGTGACGTTATAGTAATTTACGTCAGAATTTTGGGATGTTGCATTGACTATTCCGCAACACTCGAGTTTTTTAAAATTACTGGTAAAAGAAAGTTGTGATTTATCGTAAAATTACAACTGTAAACCTATATTTTCAGTATGCTATCAATATATTTTCTTTTTTTTTCGAACATTTATTTATCCTCGATTTATACTCAAATTTGAAACGGAAATCCAGATTCCTCATATATTGAACGTCTCTGATTGGTCACATGATTCACAGGGCAGCTGAAGGAATTTGAACATATAATGCGTTCAAGCCTACTGGATGGACTTTGACCGGAAGAGGGCGCTGTAATTATTCGAGTTAGTGCGTAAAATGAGAAAAAATTGTCAATTGTGACGTCATATGTTTGTGTGAAAACGACGTTGTTTTCTCACGTAGACATGACGTCACAATCGATACCTGCTGACATGGAAGATAACTCTGATTAACGAAAAGACAGAGTTGCTTATATACTTGTGAGATATACATAAACAAACATCATGTATCATATATTCTAATGTTGTTTTATGTATTATTCTCATGTAGAAATTTTAGCATTCCAACAACAACTCATCAATCGAGTATAAAGGGTCTATTACTAAATTACATATTGACTACATGACAATATGTGAACGACCAAATTAAGGATAAAGCTATACCCAAAGTGACAACTAGGGACATTACAATGATGCAACACTGAGTTACATACTAATAACAGACCACCTTAAGGTGAAAGGTATAACCAAAGCGACACCTAGGGACGTTACAATGGTTCAACACAGAGTTACATATTAACAACAGACCACCTTAAGGTGAAAGGTATAACCAAAGTGACACGTAGGGACGTTACAATGGTTCAACACTGAGTTACATACTGACAACCGACCACCTTAAGGTGAAAGGTATACCCAAAGCGACACCTAGGGACGTTACAATGGTTCAACACTGAGTTACATACTGACAACCGACCACCTTAAGGTGAAATGTATACCCAAAGCGACACCTAGGGACGTTACAATGATTCAACACTCTGTTACTTACTTAACACAGACCAAATACTCCAAAGATAATATTCGCCGTTTACTCTGCACCAGCAATTATTCATCTCCAGTAATAACAACTTTATAGATCTCCAAAGTGATCCACTTTTGAAATATATTTTTCTATATTTTGATAATGTGTGTCATTCGTGTGTTATAATATTGTTGTTTACAGGATAAAATAAGACAATAAATTTGCATTCCCTTTGTTGCTATTCGCTACCCATTAATTGTCGTGTATATATCTCAGTAATCTACAGAATTTGCAGGCAAACATGAACCGAACAAATTTCCAACAGCAACATGAAAATCCGAGTCAAGAGATGAAAGACTCTCAAGCTCAATAGGCAATGCATCCTTAAAGAGTATACATCCAATTATCCATTAAAACAAGGCTGGATTATTTCCTACCAATCATTAGGTGTAAATGTGATGATTTTTACAGCCATACTGCATTATACTTCCTCGTAGTTACTGTGGTAACGAAAATGGGTAATGCAGAATAATGATAGATCTTGGTGTGATATTAAACGTGTATTTTTAGAATTACGTAAAATACCACTAGCTATAATTTTTGTTTTAAAAATTGCATCATACATTAAGATACAAGGGAGCGCTAATAAGCTTTACTGTCTATGACCCCTCGGGAGTTCCTGATATACATTGTAGAGAACGGTGTAAAATGTCGAACAGTAGATTTAAACAGCTTGCAGTTTAATGTTGTCGGAGATGGGAAAGATAACTTTACAAACCTCTGTATCCAAATACAATGGAAATTCATCATTTATGTACAGGGATTAATCCGTTCCTTTGGGATTTTCGAATCACGTTAGATTAATTCTACATCACAGAAATGTTTAAATGAAACATGAAATTGGTTGTTCCAGCATTCTTTTAATAGAACAAAATAATTACAGTGGTATCAAAAAGAGCAAAATTCAGTGACTGGAATTCTTGAAGTCATTACTATCTTAAATATGGCGGAATAGATCCTATAGACATAGAAAAATCTAACTGAATACTACACACGTAAGGGTAATCAATCATATGCTGATCTTCAAAGAACAAAAGAGTATTTGTAGAAGCTACGGTGCTTTACATTATCAGCTTTATTAATACTTTACAATATCATGATTTTACTTTTTATATACCGAACTAAATAAAGAAATGAAAATATCGTAGCTAGATAGTAGCAAGTGGGAGGTCCTAGGCCCGTGCCCCGATACCGAGTGGTAACCTAAAAGTTTATAAAAACTGGTGACAATTGACATCGTTTGCCAAGCAATGGACATTATACAAGTGCTAAATATGAAAAGTGACGAAATATGTAGTCTTTTACATGAAAGAATTTGAACTTCAATCAACAATTAAATCCTCGTAGAAGAACTGAAACAAGATATCAGTGAATGTTGTCATGGTTAATATTACAAAACCGGAACCTATCTTACTCGACATTCTGTTGAAGTCACATGATATGAACACTAACTATTCCGACATAACTGAACGGAATGGAACAGCTAAAAAAGGGGCTATCCTCTACATGTGTCCGGGTTTTCATGATTCCTTCGTACAATAATGAGACTGGGTAGTTTTTCTATGTGCTTGAGAACTAAGTCATCGGGGTAACCATAATTCCTACGTTATTGTGTGTGAGTCAGTACAACGATGGGTACGACTCTTCCAGTTATTTTGGTAACAAGTCAGTCAAGCGTAGGCATGATTGATCCAAAGAGTATATGAGTTGTGATGGTTACGAATTGCGATGGGTCCGAATTTACCAATATTCCACAAAAAAGTAAACAGGTTGTCCCACAGGTACCAAATTTACAAAACACAAAGGGATTATAGAAATGTCAATGAAGAAATTGCACTCTGCATGTAGGATCTGAAGTAAAGCGTTGAAATGCTCTGATAAGGAAACGAAGCTGAAAACAAATTAATAATTTGCCACCCTACTTTGATTTCCCCTCAAGAAACACCAATCTGTCAAGGCTAACACTTCTGTTCAATCGTGGAGTCAAACTGGTCGGAGAGGGCTAATACTTTCTTTCATTTTTATCTTTTTAACTTGGAAGTGGTGAAAGTATATGCATGGAAATAAAATAATTATATTTCGATAATGAATAATTGCAGTTTTCGGTGAAATATTTTCCACAATTTGACGTGCATTCATGGTTTAAATACTTTCGTATCGATGTAAAAGCAGTGCACGGAACACTGGCGTTAGATAATTAGGGGTGTTTGTATTATGTTGTTTTTATCATTTCCTGACTAATTGCAGTATATATGTGCACTTTTGTCATTAAATTGTATAATGTGTCAATCAGAGAACTTTTATGATATTATTTATCTATTTTTGTTGTTATACATACATACATACATACATACATACATACATACATACATACATACATGCATGCATACATACATACATACATACATACATACATACATACATACATATATATATATATATATATATATATATATATATATATATATATATATATATATATATATATATATATATATATATATATATAATGTGCTATTTTCACGCAGCTTAACAATACCATTTTTCAGTTATATGTTGACGGCAAGGTTTTACTGATGGAGCAGAGAAACCGGTTATAATCAATTAAATGAGAGACCACCGGTCTTACCCAAGTAAAACTAACAAACAAAAAGGGAAATTTTGCATACAATCGGCTTAATTTCCAGCGGCGCGCAAACCCGAGAGACTTAGTGGTTTAGAGCGCGATGCTTTAACCAATCGGTTTATGTCTGTCGATCAGTTAATGATCTCTCACTGGTTTAAATTTAATCTTAGTTCAAGCATAGAGTACACGACATCGGTGAACATATACATTCCCTTTTGATAGCTGTACGATTCCAGTCTTGAAGTTTTGCGTTATATATATACTGTCAAAAGTATTTGCCAAATGATTTGACCTTGATTCTCTGTCTAGAAAAATATCAAAGAAACTATATAATCCACAGCGAGACAGAGAAATAGATAAAATACATGTCAGTACACAGTTGCACAATTCTCAAATTTAACCTTAGTCACAACCAGACGCACGGGATATTAAATCATACGTCCTCTGCGTTTTTCACCGTAGGTGAGAGTCGGTGTTGGACATATTCAACATCCATCGTACGTGCTTACGGGTAGTCTGCGTGCTCGAAAATCCGAAAGGTGGTTGTGCGATTTTTGCCGTACATACCGCATAGAGTGACAGCACGACCGGTTGTGACTGAGGCTTAAAAAGGATAACTTTTGATCAAAATTAAGAATGTAATGTTCAACTTGGTGCTGAATGAAGTAAATAACGGTAGCAAAGGATGCATGAACAGTACTCTCCGCGATGATTAAGAGGTGCAGCATTTGACATGCAGGTGGATTTTACCAGATGGAATCAGTGTCAGACTTAGTTTTTAATACACATGTTAAATGTACCTTGATGTTGGAGTCACAAGTATTTCAGATAAACAAGGTTTCGTGCATTGAACTCAGACCATAGCATCAGCCAAAAGTTATGATTTGTCATTGGGTTCAGATAATGGTGTAAGCAACACAACAATAAGAACGAAACAATCAAAACGCATTTCGTTTCAACTTAGATAAAGTAATTATTTGATAACATTTGCACTTCGGACCTTTTCCTTCTTCGTGTAATTTCATATATCATTCTTAATTTCATTAACCTAATATTAATAATGATGTTTGTATTTATCATTTTAATATCTACACGAGTACCATTAATCAGGGACTTTTTTCAAAATTTCGAAACAGTTGTCTCTGCATTCTCGTTTCTTTTAACTTTATCATAAGTATCATTTTATCTGCTCATTTAAACAAAGGTTGTGCATTTCTGCCTATTCTTCATTATTTATTGACAATCCGTTATTTATGCTTATCTCTTTGATACAAATCACCTTGTCAATCAGGGAGAGATTTTAGCATTACGTCTATGCCTCTGATTGAAAGCTATTGGCTATTTTCGCTCATTATTCTATTATAGAAAATAACGACTATTCTATTTCTCTTTAAAAGGTCTATTAATTTACTGGACAATTTATATATAATTTCGTGATGCTGATATTTATGCAAGCATTTTAACATCCCCTATTTCCTCTTTATAATCATTTAATGAAAGAACGATTACATGAGGTACAGACGGGTAGAATTCTAATCTTGATATCTGATTATAGCATGTGATAATCAGAAATGCAGTGTCGCTGTATATGAATACTAGACGTCAGCTGGTCTGACGATATCAATTCACATTTACAGAGAACAACTTTATCTTTCGATTTCGTCATGAAAAGTGTGAAATGCTAAAAATTGTCTCGTTTCGAGAATTGGATAGGAACCATCCTTTACGAACTTTTTCGTCTGTGGAATTGACCAGCATATGGCACGAGCTGATTAAACACCAGAGCGATATACTCGGATCTTAAATTTTACTAATGGATATTATGAAAAGGGGGGCATATGGTGTTTTGTTTCTGATAATTGCAATTAATTATGTAGAATTCATTAAAGCTGAAGAACATTATACAAACGAATGGGTTGTGGAAATAAAAGGTGGACATCAAGAGGCTTTACGAGTTGCAAGATCTCACGGTTATGACATTGTCAGAGAGGTAACTTGTTATATTATTTATCATGTGGTGACATTTTTATGTATTTCATTTGTTATTTTCTATGTATTTTTCCTGTTTTTATGCTAATATTGAAAGAGTTTATTTATTATCATCACTATATAATTGATTAAACTTGAATAACTTTGACAATAATTGTAACCGTAAAGATAACTATATAACATAACACCGTTTATTCAAGTGATTATAATTATGGAAAACAAAACAGTTTCACGTTCGTAGTAAATACTTTAAGTTAAATGTTGATATTATAATATATTGTATAAGATTATGTTGTGCTTGATACAATGGGTAGGAAAGTACTTCTCATCGGACTGTTAACTGAGTGGTTACCTATATAATATATGACAACTCTCCTTGATAAAATCAGCAAAATCTAAAACATACAATGTCCAGTCTAAATACAAAAAATATACAATTTGATAAAGCAGATTGACATATGTTGCAGTACTGTATACATTACATATCATTTGATATTTACGACGGAGCATGTAAAATGATTGTTTTACTATGGAAACACATGTTCGGTGTTGAATGTGTACATTCGATAGCAGCTCACAGAAATAAACGATCTATGTGGTTTTGTTTTCAAAATGTAGTATTGTTTTTATCTTCAATTTTTCAAATTTTATGTGCTATATCATGTTAATTTATGCTATAAAATTTAGTGCTTTTAAAACCTGTAAAATATGCATCACTTAATATGAAGTGACATATGATTTGTTTAATAGCCAATAATTTCGCGGTTGGTAAATGTCTTCAAAGTGATATAATAATACACACACATATATATCCGGGAACTTAAACGTAGGATAAGTGTGATTACCACACATATTTGAGTACTGATAAATTGATAAATATGTAGGTCTTTAAAGATAGTTGTCCTTTCACACCGATCGTGAGTGTGAAACACTCTTTAAGATAACCTTATTTCTGGATATCTTTGTCCATACTTTATCAGTGTATGACTCGTAAGCAAGGAACTATCTGATCACCACTCAGTTTATTTCCAAAATATAAAATAAACTTAAGTAAGTGTAATAGAGTAGTGTATCATATTCTGTTTGGATCTCATATTGACGTATACTCATCCTAAAACAGCACTTTTGTCCTTCCCTAGTCGTATTCCTTGTCATGTCATTGTCTCAGTTAATCGTTATGAAAAGATAATATATAATATAATATAATATATGATATATATAATATAAAATGATATAATAATACTAGTAATAATAATAATAATAATAATAATAATAATAATAATAATAATTTATTATATCAATATATGACCGTGAATGACTTCATACGAAGCGTCGAAATGAAAACGATATATTTTTGCTTTAAATGGTGTTTGTGTCACGTAAAAAATATCACGTCACTATCTTAACCATTTTATTTCCAAATTGAAAATCAGACGTGTGTTGTGTTTGTATGGATACCCTAGCTTATTATGTTTTATATCAAATATATTTTTGCGAATACATATACCTCTATATACATGTACATGTACATATTTCTGTCTTTGATTATGTGAAAACAAATGTTTTTGAAAGAATAAGAAATTGTAATTTTTTTTCAATATTACAAATATGACTTTTTATTGGGATTTTGTCTAAGAGTAATGCCAAAACAATTTACATTTCAATACTTTTGACACAATATGTAGGCTACTTTAATTACTTTTATGATAGAACCATTCTTCAAATACGCTAAACGCGTCTTATTCACTCTCTATCATTGGACGTATAGTCTCTCTGGTATATTTCTGATAAATTAAAACACACAATGAAGAAGATATAATATCCCATATCCCCATATCACCTGTCATCAAAAGTTTGTAAATATTAGTTTATTAATCTGATTTCAGGCAATGATAAATCGTCTATTTTTAAACGTAACTGATAAAGAAAGAAATGTTTTTTATGTGTGTATAGTCTCTTATTTACTATACAAACACTGGATAATATATACACAACGTATTTTGCACGTGAAATATTGTTGAACAAATAGAAGGTGAGTGTCACTCTATGTGCGTGCACATGAACACGCGTGTGTGTAAATGTGTGTGCCAGATAGCTATAACAACCAACTGAATTCTGAAATGTTAGCAGGTGACGGAAACCCCTGCTCTATCTTCATATCATCAAGTTACATATATCCTGTTGTAGTAAAAGGCAAACATGGAACAATACGAATTGTTCACACCTGTAATATTGACTTGATGGTCATCGTTTATAATGATCTTAGAAACTTGAATGCGATCCTTTTCAAGGTGTGCCGTTTTCCTACGTGTTGTATTGAATAAGTCCATGGAGGTTATCATAAACCATTTCTGTTAATTTTTAGTAAAAACATTAAATATTGCAGTATGTCGAAAATATAATAAGAACGCTAAGAAGAATACTTAAAATATATTCATAATTTGTTTTATAGATGTGTTTAAGATATATCAGTTAAAAATTATAGTTATGGTTATACTATGTTTATAATATTTATACTTGGGATATGGTATTCTATATAGACTCACACCTAGCAAGGTTTGAAGTGTGGCCTTGTACGAATCTTGACACAAGATATAAAGTCACGATCTAGATGTGAGGCCAATATACATCCGGTAAAGGACAAATATGTAATTATTAACTAAAGGGACATTAGCTGTGTTTACCCTCAAAATTATTTCGATATTTTCTACTTTTACTATTTGTAAATGGTATACAATAACAAATAAGAGTTATATACAGGCAAAAAAGTCTTATATTCCTTTATATTTTTCGAATATAAGGTCAGTTCCAATGTGGTATTCATATACAAAGGTTGAGTTAATCAATTGCAATTGAAAAACTGCCAAACCGGGGTTCCTCAAGCAATTTTCATAGAGTATATAGTTATGTATGTCTGTATATATCTCTTTTTGTTATTTTATATCAATTTAAGTGATAAAAAGGAAAAACAATTTTAAAAAAACACAGATACTGCCCCTTTAGCATTACAGTTATCTGAGTGTTTCTACACAAAGACGGATAATATATTTCAAAAAAGAATCTTGACATCCGGGTGTATCACTTTTAAGTATTTCTGAATCGAAGGTAATAATAATAATAATAACAATAATAATAATAATAATAGTAATATAAATGATGATGACGATAATGATGATGAGGAGGAGGAGGAAGAGGATAAGACGACGAAAAAGAAGAAGACAGATTATTTAAATTCTATCAACAATTTACTATTATAACGATATTCCATCACGACGTAAAATTTAAATTAGAGGATAGATAGTATTGTTATCGGTTGTTGTGATAGCGTAATTGTGTCATTACTTCATTCTAAATGTCCTTCAGCAATTTCCATGCTATTTAACATTTGAAAGTAAAAATCATAAATCTATCTCTGCCCATCTAAATACCAATAGTAAACGAGTAACTGTCACATTACACAACAAGCAACAGCTGTAGAGAGACTGACACAGAACACCTACAGCGAGTAGCAAAGCTTTTAAGTAATTCAAGTAGCAATTAAAAAGTCAATAAAGTCGTACAACTACAAAATGCACGGCTACATTTATTAATACACAACAGGTAAACTGCGGAAATAAAGACACACAAACAATGAAAAGGATTTTGTGAAAATATCTCATATCACGGCTTTTACGAATACTATGGCTTAATTAAGAGGAAGGGATCCCTGCTTAAACGAAGGATAAAATGAGTTTGGAAAGCAACAATTTTATACTAAGTAGAGTAAACAAAACAAATGGCTTTGAGACCCATCATTACACGAACACATATATTTTAAACTGGCAGACAGTTCTTATTTGAGTCTTCTTGTTGTTGTTGTTTAGTATTATCATATTTTGATAAAGAATCTTCTTATCATCGTCAGCGGCAGCATAATGACCATCGTCACCATCATTGTCAACGTCGTCATTACCATCACCAATGTTATCAACATTGCTATCTAAATAATCATCATTATTGCCATCAAGGCAATTATC
>BROG01001182.1:77500-105994 GCA_030159075.1 Atrina japonica
GTCGCCATGTTTTACACTTGCTAGCGAGTGAATTGGTCAACAATACCGAGGATGTGTATCTTGAATGTGTCAGGTATGACAGAATATCATGATATGGTTGTTGAACCTCATATGGCCTGTGATGGTTTCCGAAAGAGGGAACCATAGCCCACCACTGGAATATAAAGGAACAACACCGATATACGTTTTACTGGTGTGACATGGATTTGCTGGTCATTGGCTCGCCACACTGTGATTTTTAGAAAGATACTTCTTTTGATTGTCATAACAAGACCTGTTATATGATATGACGGAGATTTCGGACCGATGAGCACTTATGAGTTGTTTACTGATGATGTAATCCTGCTGAAACGTGCTTTGTTTACAAATAAAAGTAGTCCACAGTCATAGTTGTGGTAATATATTGATCCGCAGCCTTTTCACACTGCTTCATGCTTGTATGAACGCAGCAAGCGCTTATTATATCAAAGAAGGGCAGATGTAAATATATATGTTCGAGTACTATCTAAGTACAACTTATATATTGTGAATTGATTTAACAAGAAAACACACACATACACACACACACACCCACACCCACATATATATATATATATATATATATATATATATATATATATATATATATATATATATATATATATATATATATATATATATATATATTAACCATCAATATATTTTAATTAGGTCCATTGGGTGGAGCAACAAGTTGCCAAGACAAGAAGCAAAAGAGATGTACAGGACGATATTTCCTCTTTCAACGACCCATTATGGGATAAGGAGTGGTATCTGGTAAGCTTAATCAAAAGATAATGTTAATTTATATTCAACACAGGAACACTTCTGAATTTTTTAACGCATTGTGATTATTCCCATTGGAAAACGTTGAGTTATCGCTGTTTAACAAAATGTGTTTTAGTGCAGATATCAACAGTATGTCTTTTGACTGGGATAACAAATGTCAAAAGATACAATAATGAATCTTGATTTCTATTTTATTCATTTTGCTTTAAGAGATTTAATGTTTACATTGCGGTTGATATCACCAGGTGAAATGTTTATGAAGGAAAAACGCTACACAGAAAATTCATAATTTGATATCAATTATTATTAATTTCAATGCAATATTCTGAAATTAATTTGTTGTAATGTTTATCTACATTCAAAAGAATGTTCTTGAATGTTTGTCATATTTCATATAAAAGTGGTTACTATGCACTATTTTACAACTTTATTACTATGTATTCTAAGTAATATATATCTCATACAACGAAATATTATATGACGAATTAGCGTTATATCGAATATATTATATCTATGTAATTTGATAAATTACTTATTTTTTTCAAAAACAATTTCCAATGACGGGAAATACATTGTATACTGCATTGTCGTAACAAATGCATCCTCAATAAAGATGCACGGGATGGACAGAACTATGCGATCTAACACACATAATGTGTTCTTTTAAACTCCAAAAAATGTCGAATTAAAGGATATTTGACTCATATTGTTATATTGTTTTAATTCAATGAAAATATGTTTAACTCATCAACTAATCACCGATGGCATAAGTATAAGCAACGTGGACAATTTTTTAAAAAGCATATATACAATAATTATAATAATAATGATTATAATTAATACAAGGAAAATCTGTATCGCAATTCATATCAGCCCGAGGAATGATAATTGTCGATGGTTGATATGACATGCGATACACAGAGATTATTATATGACCATTTTAATATCATACTCCTTCTCAGCCCAAAGGTCCCGATATCAGCCTGGGGATCGAAGGATTTTTTATCATGTTTCTAAATTACAAATGTTAACACATAATAAGACACAACAATAACAACATACTAATTCCAATATTCTGGCCGACAAAGAATTAAAAATCCTTTCACGGTGTTCAGTTTCCCGACCTTGGATGACACCGAACGAGCAGACGATGAACCGTAAACGAATGACACTCGAAATTCTTTTTTATTTTCTTTGATCGCAATATAAATAGAGAAGTTCCAAACTGAGGTTGCATTACGAGAATATTTGATGCATGGGGGTGCATTGCAAGTATAATTTATGCATGGGGCGTGTCAGTATCACATACACAAATGTAGTCATATCTAGTACAGACATATGATAAAGCTCTTTCTTGTATTGGTTTTTATTCTTTATATTTTAAAACATACTGGTAAATAGACAAATACAATTTCAAAGATGTGTCCCTTAAAAGCGATTTCATATTACATATGTCTACCATATGCAGTATACTTGTTTACACAAGGGAGAATTAATCTTACCCAATACACTGTGCTTAAATAAATCGTGTTTTACTGTACATATGAAAAATCTCAGATATCAAAGCATCAGAATCTTCAGAATGTCCAGGATAGATATATTATTAACTCATCAACCCCTGAAAAACAATGGATTCTTCTGTAAATCAATGCCTTGGATCAGTCCAAATGTGTCTTTAGGATTAATGGGTTAAGGCATATTTGAAATAATCGCACGTCTATAGAGGACGAAAATACCTTTATTAGAACATCAATGCGTATTCTAGTCCTGGTTAATCCCGTTCCTGTGTTAGAAATACTCGAATAAATATATGTAGTGTAAATCAAGATACCTATATTGTTATTTAGGGTTAGTTCCAAATGTTTCAGTTTGTTCTATTCTATGCAATACACGCGCATATTGGTGTATTATCCGTTGATATATTTTACTGATAATATCCTAGTATAAAACTTCATTGTATTTAAAATAAATTTTAACTATATTATGAGCGGAAATCAATATTAACGTTTTGTTAAATAAGGGATATGCCATAATTGGAACCACACAGCAGTTTACTGACTGGATTCATGGTTAAATGTGTTTTCTACCATAAATTGTGTTGTTAAACCACTCTCAAGCGGTTGCATAAACGAAGCTGCAGTTTGTTAAACATGTACAAATAACTAACAGGACTGAATATCCCCCATTGGCTGAGAAATTAAACTTTGATCAAGAACTTCTGTAATGAAAAATTGGCCGATTCGAAAAATGTTTGTTCATGAAATTGCGTAGATTTTTTATTTTTGTTTGTTTTATTGTTGTTTAACGTCCCATTCAAGAATATTTCACTCATATGGAGACGTCACCAAATGCCAGTGAAGGGCTTCAAATTTTGGCCTATGCTCGGCACTTACGGCCATTGAGTAGTGAGGGTTCTTTAACGTGCCGACACCTACTGTGACACGGGACCTCCAGTTTTTACTGTCTCATCCGAAAGACAGGAAACCAACCTGTCGCCGGCGGGACTCGAACTCACGACCTCACGATCCAGAGTCGAGCGAAAATGCGTTGAGGACTCTTCTTGGCGGTCAAAGTTGGCGACTTTTTAAAATGAATTGGAGGGAATTGGGTATCCGTAATTGAAGTCTTACCTTTGACATGTTGATGTAATCTTAAACGCGATCATGAGAGTCCGAGTCCGATGATGTCTAGACATGATGTAGACTAATGTTCCATACTACGCAAGTTTTCAGTTATGGTAGAAACAGATTCAAAAAACTCGTGTAAGCTGATTATCATGTTTATCTAACTCTCGATATTAAATTTTCAAAATCTGTAATGACACTCGGTAAACATCGTGTCTTTTCAAATTTGTTTAAACATGATATTAGTTGCAGAATCTCTATTTCATAAATGTTCAGTTAATTACAGGAGTGTCAAAATGTCCGTAAATTTTGGGGACGCCCTGTATTTGATAAAATTTATATAAACGTTTTGCATTTTATTATGATAGAGAGATACTCGTACAGAAACAAGTCTTCCAAAACTTGATCTTCATGTTTTACCTGTATGGATGAAAGGGATCACAGGAAAGAATGTAGTCGTGACTGTATTGGATGATGGTAAGAAATACAGTGTAGTGTAATGTAGAAACATAAACATGAATGCGAGAAACGTAACTTGTCAAACAGAATTTCAAATTCCGTTGTTCTAAAACATAAAACAATTTTGTTGACCTTGAAAATTGTAGAAATCAAAAATGATTTTTCTTTTTCATCCACTTTTCGTCGCTAAGAATCTCGTCTTTTTACAATGATTACTCTTAGACGGATTTGGGAATACACTGAGGTAAAAAAAAAAGGCCTTATACGATACCACTTTCTTTATTAGATCTTTTTAATTAATATAAATTCCAACTCAACTTATTAATAGAAACGATCGTCCTGAACATTATTGTGGTTTTTTTTTCGCAAAACTATAACTTTGGTATTATGTTTATATTGTTTACACAGAGTGTTCATTTTCAATTAAATCAATAACAAAGTACGAAGCTAGCATGATCATGTGTTAAGCAGCTGGCGATTTTAATGGAAGTGACTCGTGTTTTGTATACAACAACCGCATGCATCTAATAACCGGACACGGCAACATAGTATTTAGCATGGATCAGGGTATGATATCTAAATATGCTATTTTTCTGATATTAATTCCTACTAATGTCAGTAAAAAACATAAGGCTGCTGCTAAAAAACCCAAGTATTACTTAAGTATGATAATTTTACTCAACTTCACCTAATCATGAATTCTAATTGGCTAAAAAGGTCAATTTTAGAATGTTCTTAAATTTTACTTAAGTCAATCATGGTTGCGGGTATTAAAATAACGTTAATTGACAATATCTTACACAGAGTTGTCGGTGCGTGTACTCTCGAACAATTTCTGTCCACAAAACGTCTATAAGCAGCTCCAAAACACGTGATCATGTAACCAATAGAATGAATATAAAACCTAAATTACTCAGAATAAGAATACCTTTCACAAAAATTTATTCAATATATTTATAACCATTTTTTAAAATGTATTTAGCCTCAAAAAGTGTTTTAAAACTAAACATACATGCAAAAAGGCAAATAGGTTATAAAGAGTCAAATCTAGTGTACATTTATTCATTTTTCAAAAATCTAGACGTCGACAGAGATTTATCGAGATTATCAAGGACAGAAATCCGTGTGTAAGAGATTGGTAAACTTAGACTGTGATATCATACACATATTACCAAAGTTAAAGTTTCGCTGAAAAGGTCACAATGCTCATGAAGATGCTTTCTGTCACTAAGATATCAGCAGTTAAGATCCAATTTGAAATAAATGTATATTTCCGAAAAAGGGGGTATCATACAAGTCCAAAAATATACTTAAGTGTAGTGAAAGCAGGCCTTACTTTTATATTGTCAATCCAAATAATACATACTAAATATATATATATATGTATGTATGAATGTATGGATGGATGTATGTATGTATGTATGAATGTATGTATGTATGTATGTATGTATGTATGTATGTATATATTAAATGTATTTCTCATTCGTATTTTCTTTTTTCAACAGGGCTGGAACATAACCATACAGATATACAACCAAATTATGTACGTATGACATTTAAAGTACATGTGTAAGAACGAAATTTGAATTTTGTCTTCAAGTTGTATCAATCACATTTTTAATATTAATTTTATTAAATGAAAATTCTAAATGTCGCATCTCCATTACATCCTATTTTTTGTTTATATCTTCCCTTATGACGTTTTAGTCTTGTTATCTAAATGGGCCTTGAACACATTTTATATTAGAGTCAAACAATTATAAATGCGTGCTGACAAGGAAAATTCACAAATTTCTCTCGTTGCCGATCATAAACACATTTTATCAGTTCACGTTTCGTCTCTGTTTACATATATATTTTTCGGGAATCTGTAGAAGACCAATATTCTTTTCAGGATCCGGACGCGAGTTATGATTTAAATGACGATGATGATAACCCTCAGCCAAGATATGACCCAACAAACGAAAATAAGTAAGTAAAATACGTGGTTGAAATGCAGCATACCCCATCATAACTATCATGAAGGTTTTAGTAAACATGTATGTTTGAATAATAATAATAATAATAATAATAATAATAATAATAATAATAATACATTTATTTTTATTTCATGAAATAGGTAGATAAAAGATAAGCTGAAAATGCTTAGTTTGACTGAAGAACCTGATTTAGGTTCAACCATAAATCATATGTTAATTCACAAAATGATTGATCGTGTTGTAATAGTAATATTGAGGGATTGAACCCAGTTTTTCTCAAATAAACTATGACTTTCCTTTGACATATTTTATCTATATGTTTATATTTATTATTAGGCCTTGTCTGATACCACTTTCGATTTAGAAAATATGTTTAAAATTGGAGCTCAACAAATGAAGTCTAATTGACAGAAACGATCGTCCTGAGCATTATAACTTTGGTATTATGGTATATGTTTAACTGTAATTATTATAAACAATATAACAAAGTTATAATGATCCAGACGACTGTATCTGTCAATTAGACTTCATCAGTTGAGCTACAATTTAAAATAGATTTTCTTAAGAGAGAGTGGTATCCAACAAGGCCAAATAATATATCTAAACGTATATTCAAAATCCGTCTAAGAGTAACCACTGTAAAAAGATGGCTAGCTTTAGCTTTAGCTTCAGACGAACTTAGAATTTTAAATGGTATTATCAGTGTCAAATATTACTACTGTATAAGATTATCAGCTGGTACCGAAATACCAGGTACTAGGTTTTTGTGAGAACATCCTTGTTAAACAAAAGAATTATGGGAAATATTATCTACCTGCAATAAATTTGGCGAAAACTTAGGATAAATTGGGGAACCCAATTTAAACTCATTAATGTTTTTTGAAAACATTATACTTCTGTGTAATAAGGATTAATTGATGACCATTTCAATATCATATACAATATCAACCCGACTCAACGCTCATAATATGAGGACGATCATGAATAGGGAAACATGAAATGGTCATGTTATAAACTTTATATCATATACTCGATTTTGTTATTTTTTATTTAGATTGTTGAATATGGCGTAAAACAAAAAAATCAAATCAAATTTTTTATTTAGTATGTCGATGACATTTAAATTTCCAGGCACGGTACAAGATGTGCGGGGGAAATAGCAATGGTAGCGAATAACAACAAATGCGGTGTAGGAATAGCTTATAACGCTAAAATTGGAGGTATGATATTTTGAATTATTGCCGTGGCTAATGCATTGCCCATGAAAGAGCCCAGTTAATATAAATGTTTTAAAAATATTTTTCGAACATGTTTTTGTATGGTAACATTCTCATAACAGTAGCAGGTATGTCCTGAAACAGATTTTAAGGTTATTAATCAAAATTTTCTCCAATATATTTGGTCAAACAATAGTCATGATTTGTTGTCAATATGCATATTTGTGACAATGTTTCTTGATCCTGTGCTGCAAAACGTTTGCTAGTAAAGTAACTTATTCCGCTTTGAAAACAAATGAATTTTGTATGCCAATAGACAGAAAGAATATATAAAAAACCTCAGATACCAAAGTATAAATCAATAGAATGTCAAGGACATTGATACAAATCCGGTAAAAATGGACAAACACGGACCTCTGGAAACTAAGAGGTGGGATCAGGTGCGATGGAGGAGTAAGCATTCCCTGTCGACCGGTCACACCCGACGTGAGTCCACAGTCAAGTCCAATGAAATACGTGAGGAGTGAATCCTCGTCACAATTGGTACAGACGTCTCAACAATCGCTAACGAAAAGGCAACTCAACATTTCACTTAGTGAAACAGGGTAATCGCAAACAGGACTATTATACCGACCATAAAATTTGCGGAACGTTGACATCAAACGCGGTTTTCGATAACCCTGTGTCAATAATTTGTCAGTGAGTAGTTTACCTCTGTATATGAAATCTTCATATGTTGTACACGCCCTACCATATCGGATCATTTGTGATATATAAACTCCATATGCGGGTGACTGAGAGATATTACTACTTAAATGTGGAATATTTACGATGGAAAAGCCGAAATCTTCGCGTTTGTCCTATAGCTTAGTTGCCAATTTCCCGTCTGTGTCTATATTAAGTAAAATGTCTAAGTATGAAGCGTGTGTGCTTGATTCTGTTGTATCTTTAATTTCTAGTTCGCTGGGATATATCGCATTGACATATGTATGAAAATTGTCATTATTAATTGACAAAACGTCGTCGGTATATCTAAATGTCAAATTAAAGGACACCGCTAACTTTTTCTTCTTTTGATTCAGCAGTTTCTGATTGAAGTCTGCTTCGAATGAATAAAGGAACAGGTCGGTCAATAAAGGGGCACAATTGGTTCCCATAGGAATGCCGACAGTTTATTGAAAGACAACATTACAAATATATTGTCTATTAGAAATTCCAGCATGTTTTTTTATATCAAATTCAGTGTATTTATGTGTAGAATCAGAGTGGTGTTTGACAAAATAAGTACCCTGATAGCCAATCACTAGATATTTAAATTTTCGGGTACCACCTTTTGTCAAAAAACAGTTGTTTATGATGCTAAAAAGTCTTTCTTTTAATTTTTTATGAGGAATAGTTGTGTAAAGAGTAGAGAAGTCATATGTTTTGATACTGTGAATTCGAGAAAAATTGTGTGCCTTCAAATTTTCTAAAAGCTGTTTAGAATTTTTTAGTATCCACATCTGATTTACACCGCATCTGGATTAAGCAAATGTACAGTATTGTTGAAGTTTCTCCTTAACGGTTGTCAATATCTTGGTAAGGAGTAAAGATAAAGGTCTGGTAGAATATTTGCTGGATCCTGCTATGTATCTTTGCTTATATGGGGTTTTATGAAGTTTAGGAATCCAATATAAATATGGTGGCTCAAAATCGGTATCCGTTGTAGGTATATCAAATGAGCGTAATACGGACACGTGATTGTTAAGGATCTCGTCCTTTGAAAGTGAGCTACGTGTGTATGTAGGATTACCAGAATTCGTATTACACCCAGGTTCTTCTAATAAACATAGTAATGTGCCTTACAAATAAAAACTATATTATTTGAGGCTTTGTCTGCTGGTACGAGTACATATTGGTCATTTAATCTATCCAGTTAAGTTTCTACTTCTGGATCACTAAATACAGAGGGATAACGTGTTTTCATAGTTTGTGCAAGCCAATGCTAATTTACCTGTTAACTATCTTCTTCCTGCCTAGTGGCACATTAAGGTCGATCCGCTCTCTATAGATAGAAATGATTAGCCCAGATCAAATTGTATGGTATTTCAATGGATGGTGATGTCTCCATAAGGTTGAATAGTTAACAAGAAGGTAAACAAGTCATTATTTTTTAATTCTGATTAACTAAGATTTTTGTAAAACTATTTTATCTTTGTAAAATTATTATTATTTTTTAAAAGACATAATTATGGTAGTTACAAATAAAATACATTATATATTAAGGAGTAAGAATGCTGGATGGAAAAGTCACAGACCGACTCGAGGCAGAAGCGATAGCATTCAACCATACCTATGTCGACATCTACAGTGCTTCCTGGGGACCAAATGATGACGGAGAGACAGTGGAAGGTCCTGGTCCTTTGGCAAGGAAAGCATTCGAAAAGGGAATCAAAGAGGTAATATACAAACTTATCTTTGGTTTTATTGAAATATTTATTGTTTTCGAATTAGTTCTACACCATCATTTTATTATTATTATTATTATTATTATTATTATTATTATTATCAAACTTTATAATATTTTAAGATTTATTTAAAATAAAAAACAAAACTTTTAAGCTTACATACTGAATATGAAATACATATTCATCTACGGTGTAAACTTTTAGGAAGTCCAGAAACAGATTTATACAAATGTAATGAACATTGGACAAACAAGGACATCTGGAAACCGAAATGGAACCAGATATACTTAGAGCGCAAGATCAATTTTAGATATCGCTCTCGCTTTCTTGTATATAATTTTTGCGATTATATACATTATTCTAAAATACAACTGTTAGGTGTTTACTGTATCTTGTTTCAGGGGCGCAACGGCAAGGGAGTTATTTACGTTTGGGCATCCGGAAATGGCGGCCGATTAGGTGATAATTGCGACTGTGATGGTTACACTGGTAGCATCTATACACTCTCTATCAATAGTGCCTCTCAACATCAACTTAAACCATGGTATGCTGAAAAATGTGCTTCAACAATGGCGTCAACATACTCAAGTGGTGCTTATAACGATCAAAGAATAGTAAGCCTCTTCCAGTCTATATGAAATTGATTATTATGAATGAAGTGTTGATGAGAACATTTTATATACATTGCAGAAGATGATCTGATACATACATTTTCAGAAATCATATGTCAATTTCTCTTCATATTTAGGTCAGCGCAGATCTTCATGGGGAATGCACAATTCATCATACGGGTACCTCTGCAGCAGCTCCTCTAGCGGCAGGAATATTTGCCTTAGTTCTAGAAGCAAAGTGAGAACTTTTATAATTTGTTTTTTTAACAAAAATATTGAAATACACACTACACATTTTCCTCCTGTCAATAAAATATATCCGAACATTTCAGTTAATGATGTAGTTCCAAATTTTACATTTAAGACAAAGTTATATTTGGACACACACGTTTGTGCATACACGCGCGCGCGCAGAAGCACGCATGCAAACACACAAAACGTCTTCAGATTCTTGTGACGTATGTTGTATTACAACAGCAACTGTAATAATAAAAATAAATTATACAACAGTCTGTTCAAATACGAAACAACATTAAGATGTTAGCATGTCCGTTTTATGTTTGTCTTCGAAACGGAGGACCTAAGTTCCATACATTAAACCAAGGTCCTGTTCACCTATAATTGATCTATAGTTGGCGACATCTATGTGTAAGAGAAATGCTACTAATGTGATATGAAACATCATTATGAAACAAATACGTCATTTAGTACACATTGCGAATCAGTTTAAATAATCTATTTCATGCACATATTTATCTTCTCAGTTCAAATCTTACGTGGAGAGATATGCAGCACTTGGTCACATGGACTGCCGAATATTCTTCGTTGAAAAATAATGCAGGTTGGAAACAAAATGGAGCTGGATTTTGGATCAACAATGCGTTTGGATTCGGTCTGCTAAATGCAGCGGCTATGGTGAATGCAGCAAACCCTAATGTTTGGAAAACAGTTCCGGAACAACATATCTGTTACGTGGATTCCAACAATACACAGACCCATTTACCACAGTACGTATTTACTGTCAAACTTTACATAGTATTATAAAATAATAAATAGATGTGTTCAAGTTGTAAAAATTTGAATTTGAATGTAGTGTTACACTCTTCTTAACATTACTGCTGTCATACTGTGGCGGCCACTTTTTAATTGCTGAAGAGACAACACGGTTAAAAAGCGCCATATTTGAGACAAGCCAATTGAACTGGAAAATTTTCAAGAAAAATCGGTTTTTGTTTCCGCTGGACTCTACTCCACGCTGACTAGCACTGAAAGTCTTCATTGTTAAATGTGCAAAGTTGTTAACACTCAGCCAGGGAAGCCCCTACACATAATGGAAAGCAAATGTCATATGTAAGGTTCCGTTTAGTATATTTATTTAACGCTTGTAAAATTTGTATTTGACTTAATGTTGAGTAGCTGTAAAGCAATACTAAACCAAATGAAGATGGATGATAACACTATGAAATAATTTAGATATGTACGAAATCAGATAGGCGACTATACTATGTTTTGGTACTTTGCTAATCAAATCATTGCATTTACTTCCTTTACTGAAGTTACAAATACTACCAACGACACAGAGTGGTGATGTCTTGTCGTTCGTCGCGAAATACGTGTAAATGACAAGTCATATTAAGAGTACATTCACGATGAATATATACAATCTACTGCAATCGAATTCTTGTTTTGTTTAAAATAAATTTGTTTGTAAACGCAGGATCATAAAAACCCTTGTACGTGTGTAAAGCTGATAGTGAATGTGAAAATGACAAGGTACATGCACGATGAATATATATAATCTATTGCAATCGAATGTCCAATGTTGTTAAAAATAAATCTGCTTGTAAACGTAGTGTGCCATCGTGAAATCCTTATATGTCTTACAAATAATTTATTTTTTATGTAATGTTTCCATCAAATAGGAAAGAGAACAGATTCAGGTGCATCATCTTCACGCTTTCGTTTTCCGGTAGTTTCTGTATCTGGTCCAGATTAGACATAGTTAAACTTATTCTGCACAATCATTGTCACTGTCCATACTGCTACCTATGATGTGCCTTAAGGTATTCGTTATGTGTGTGTGTGTTGCAGTACAGTCATATAGAAAACCTTCCCCCGGCGAATTTTCCACACAGAAAAGCTTCCCCCTAGGTAGAAAGTTTTCTATATAGAATTTATTCCGCGTTCTCTGTTATGTTATCTATTCTTAATACACGCAATGCTGAAACAAACATCGAAATTAAATGTTTCTTACAATAGCTCAATAAAGTTTCTCTTTTTATATCATTCAGCTTTTAATTAGCTTATCATTAGTTTATATAAAAACCGGCACCTCAATTGAACGGGGGTGAGTCCGGAGTAGCTCAACTCTGCCACATCCAATAAAAATCAAAGTACTGAAAGTACTGAAACGAGGTGACGAATGATACAGCTTTGATTTTGTAATGGCTGTAAGATCTACTAAAGTGATGGTATACACAGAGAAATAGAGAGTCATCTATGTAAGTCAACATTCCACGAATAAACAAAATGACCTAGCGCGTGTGAATTTCGTATGGATATCGTGAGAACACCCAAGTCGTGTATGCAGTATTATCGACTTTGAAGTTCTCTTTCATGTTCTGATGAGAGATAATTTGTATCATTTACTAAATTCAAGAAAACTGATGTATTGAAAATAGTACTTATTCGACAGTCAGCCATTATGATTTTGATCTCAGCTAAACGAGAGTGACGTACGTATGTAACCTCTGATTATCAAATTTAAAAAAAATAAGTGAGAACTGATAAATTCGAATCGGTGAACATGTGGGATTTACACTCAGCATATGTTTTCATAGTATATGATATTCGAAACAGATTTATTAATATTTTCCGAATTGAGGAGGAATGTTTCCTATTGAGAAAATTTTCGGGGAGGGTAATATTTTGTATATGGAAAAACTTCCCACGCGGGAATGTATTTTACATAGAAAACCTTTCGGGGAAGATTTTTTATGTAGAAAAAATTTCCGGGGGGGGGTCTCTATGTGGAATGTTTTCTTTATGACACCGGCATACACGAGTAGTACAATCCAATACATGTACACGTACATGCTAAATTCATAGCCCCATGTGTGTTTTTTCTTTATGCAGAGCAATCAAAAGTCAAGAAGAAATTGAAATAAGAATACATACAAGCGGGTGCAAGGGCCAAGAAAATGAAATAAATCATTTGGAACATGTACAGATTGAGTTAACTATGGATTACAGCAAACGTGGAGATTTGGCAATCAATTTAACCTCAGCTTCAGGTAAGATATAGGTGTAATATAGAAAGCTCATACATTTTGTATACTAAAGGGACCTCGCTTAGGGCAACTATGTAATCAGTTTCCATTCGAAACATATCTCTTCCTAAATCAGGAATTATCTAAAGTGTTCCAAATAATAATTCCACTACCGCTTGAAAGAAAGTTAATTTAAGCTGCTCTTTTCAATTACAGCAAAAACATATTTGTAACAGTTTTAATGTGTTTTGTACGAAATTTATAGAGAAAAATAAAAGGTCTCTCGCTTGCGTTACACTGCCTTATTTCAATTTATTTCAGTTTAAGATGATATAGTACGTAGTGATAAGTTGTTATCACAAAGATAATATAGGAGATCGCGTCAACAGTTATAAAATTGTATGGTCGTTATTATGATCTTGTTTTAATGTTTGACGTTGCGTTACTTGATCGAAAGAATTTATTGAATTTTCTATACCGATTTTGATCAGGGATTATCACTCGTGTTATTTTTTTAAAAATTCATAACGATTATGATCAAGTGTTACCCCATGTTTTGTTGTTGTTGTTGTTGAAACATTTATACCAATGACCAGGAAATATCCCACATGTTGTTTTTTAAAACGTTTATTACGATCGTAGACATGAATTATCTCTAATGTTATTGTTGACCGACCTAAAACAATTTTGACCGAGAATTGCCTCACGTTGTACAGACAACTGTGGAATCCTATAAACCGATTGTGACCAGGAGTTCTTATTTTGATTTGACTCTGATGTCGTGGCGGGTGTGCCGACAAGAGAGGCTGACTCATCATGCCACCTCTGATATCTCAGACGATCGTGTTTGTCAAATGTTTATCCGATTTATATTAAGTCATGTTATATTATTTTACAATTGTTACATTCAATTTCATCCATTTGAGAATATGTAATTCCATATGTTGCTAAGGCATATCATCTTACACTCTCGTACAATTTTTTTCAGGTATTGAAACAATGTTGTTATCAAAGAGACCATTAGATAGATCAAGATTTGGATTTACGAATTGGAAATTTATGTCTGTTCATTCTTGGGGAGAAAATCCTTCTGGAACTTGGAAGTTAACGATTCATGACGAGGTAGGTACTAACATTTCGTCCATGAAGTCGTCTATTCGCCATACAAACATAAACATATACACGATCAAAAGAGAGTAAATGAGATAGGGGTAGGTATATGCACAAGAACACATATACAAAGACTATATGAAATAAATATAAGGTTAGTGAAAGTGGAAATGGACACCATGCTGCCAAATGGAAAAACTTATTTACATAATTATTTATTTGTAACCATATCCAAAATCTTAACTTTTTATTAGATAAGTCTTAATCAGCTGGTATATAACGCAATCAAAATAGATAGATAGATAGATAGATAGATAGATAGATAAAAAGAAAGACAGTCAGATAGATAGATAGATAGATAGATAGATAGATAGATAGATAGATAGATTTGATAAATAAAAAGAAAGACAGTCAGACAGTCAGATAGATAGATAGATAGATAGATTTGATAAATAAAAAGAAAGACAGTCAGACAGTCAGATAGATAGATAGATAGATAGATAGATAGATAGATAGATTTGATAAATAAAAAGAAAGACAGATAGATAGATAGATAGATTTGATAAATAAAAAGAAAGACAGTCAGGTAGATAGATAGATAGATAGATAGATAGATAGATAGATAGATTTGGTAAATAAAAAGAAAGACAATCAGATAGATAGATGGATAGATAGATAGATAGATAGTTAGATAGACCGATCGATCGGTCGGTCGGTCGGTCGGTCGGTTGATCAATTGATAGAAACCTTTTGACCTTCACTTTTACTGACGCCAAAGAAAGAAGCGTATATTAACGAGTAATCTCTATCGTGACACGATAATTTGTATTCAATAACATTTTGAATATTGGTGATATTCATTCTTTATACAGAACAATCACCTCCTGTATTATTTTTCAAAATAAAACCATATCTTTTTCACAAATCGAAAGTATCGAAGGTCGGGGAGGTAAAATCCACCGACAGATTGTCAAGCTGCATTTTTGTTAATATAGATGACGTCATCGTGAGGTATAAACAGAATAGACCACAGTAGGGTAATATAGATAAACCTTGAGACAATACATGCAGGAAGTATCATGCATTTAAGTGCATAGAATAATTTTTGTATTTACATTTTAGGCTGGTAAGGACAATACAGGAAGTGTGCAGTCCGTGAAACTGATATTGCATGGTACAAAAGAAACACCAGAGCATGTTAAACAAGCAGGTGGACGACGTATCTATGACAACAACTATAACCAAGTCAAGGACGAACGAGATGTAAGAGAATGTAGATATTCAATGTTCACGAAAAATAAATCATAAGTACAAAATAAAGGTTAAGTACCTGAAACATAACACCAATAATATATATATATATATATATATATATATATATATATATATATATATATATATATATATATATTATATTATATTATATATATACAATCCTTACCCAAATAAATATTTTCAGGCATCCTTTTAATATATATATATATATATATATATATATATATATATATATATGTATATATATATATATATATATATATATATATATATATATATATATACAGATATATATATTAAAAGGAAGCCTGAAAATCTTTATTTGGGTAAGGATTGTACAGTCTAAGGGGAAGCATTGTACTTTCCATTTCTTCGGATGTAAGGTTAATGTATAAAAAGCACCATCGATCGTAAGTTATAAATCTACATTGTAATATTTGACATCATTCACATTAAATCTCAATGATTATTGTCAACAATGTTTCTCGAAGTCAAGGTAAAGATATGGTTTAAGAAAATCAAATGAAAGTATGTTCCGTTCAACAATTATATAGTGAATGGATAGATCATAATAGACTAGAGTCGTCGCCATTCAAAATAATCAAAATATCAACTAATACATGAATAATAATTCAAGCAATATTGGTTGTAATGACAACCGCAACAATAAATGTTTAGCTCATCATAATAGCCATCGTCATGATAATGATGATAGTAACAATAATAAAGCGATGCAATGAAAATACATGAATTTGTAAGGAAATGGATATTCCGGTTACCTAACCGACCCTATATGTGTTAAGCCATTTTTCATACCTTAGTTTTTCTCCCTGCATATTCTGATGTTTTGAATCCTTTCTTTGTATTTAATAAATAGTGGATAATAAGCACATTAATATATTCATTTAACGCGTTTTATAAAGGTACATTTTAATGTGTAAGTATACTGGGTTTACGCTGGTATTATTTGTAACCATTTATAATAATGTTAACGCTTCAAAACAGCATGATATTGGATAGAAGGTCTCTCAAGTCTTATAATTTCTTTGGTAATTTTACACATACTAGAATATATCTCTCTCTCTTTCTCTCTCTCTCTTTCTCTCTCTCTCTCTCTCTCTCTCTCTCTCTCTCTCTCCAGAGAATGGTCAAAGGCATCGTAATATTTTAGTTTCTCTTTCATTCCAGCCAATTATCATACGGCTTCTTTTTGGTTTATTCTCTTCTCATTTTATGACATAATCATTTTAAAGCTTACGATGTAACAATAAGGTTACAGTAAACATACTACAAAACAATATCTTACTCCAGTTACTAACAACAAATATTCTGTGCTACTCCGAAGGAGTATTGATACAACATACTTAAAGGGGCATTAGTTGTGTTTTTTTCAAAACATTTGGTTTTCCTTTTCACTACATGGATTGATATGATATAACAGAAAAGAGATATTTTGGGGTATAACAATTCCTAAATAAATATGTATTTTGTGAAAATTGCTTGACAAACCCAGGTTTTGCACTTTTTCAATTGCAATTGATTAACTCAACCTTACAGTTTGTATATGAATAACACACTGGACAGTTGACCTTATTTTCACAAAATATATAGGAATATAAAATTTTATATGCCACATCAAGAACAAATAGTAAAAGAAAAAAAATGATTTTGGGGGGGTAAACACAGCTAATGTCCCTTTAATCAAAATGTTTTCTATCAAGTCGAATTAATTCTACTTTCATTTGAATTGCATTTCTGTATGTGTAAATGTTTATATAGTTATATAATTACTCATGCAGCATGACTCTTTCTGCTTTCTGTAGCAAAATTATATATACATGTATATATATTCACATTTTTCACATCTCATATTATTTTTCTTAACAAGTACAAAACAGTGATTGGTTAAAAATGTCTTTGTCAATAATTTTGAATTTTAATTGCTATCAATTTTTTATCGAAATTGTAATAATTTTGGGTTAATATCGTTATAATGTTGGTACCTCCACGTTTTTATGTTTCAACGATCGAGAATTTCATATTAACGTATTGTACCTTTGTTACCTTTTCAGAGAGCGGACAAAAGCAGAAAATATTCCATTGAAAATCTACTCGCCAAGCTGACGTTGTTTGGAAGTCAATAAAATCTCATGATCTATCTAAGTTTATGTAAATTCCAAAATGAATTTTACAATGTCAGTAAACTATTCTAAAACGAATAACTATATATGTATTTTGATTCATCTCTCTCTCTCTCTCTCTCTCTCTCTCTCTCTCTCTCTCTCTCTCTCTCTCTCTCTCTCTCTCTCTCTCTCTCTCTCTCGTGGTCTCTTTCTCAGTTTATCCCTCTCCGCTATTCTCAATATTCTCTAGTCTACAGGTTATTTTGGCTGTTGGACTAAGCTACTTTTCACAGATCATATTTATTTGTTAACTTGTTCATGAGGTATGTTATACAGATCTTAAGCAGTATCGGGGCTGTGATACAATGAATTATTTAAGTCATTAATTGTAAAAATTTCCAAATTTCAATATTGTTAAACATTTATTTATTAAATTTATTTTAGTTATGGCGAATAAAGTTATTTTCCCTCAACAGAGTTTAAATGCATTTTTGTCGATTTTTGGAGAAATTCAAGATTTTTATATCTTATAATGAAGAGTATTATCATATATATATATAAACTCTCTACTCTTTACACACAAATTCCGAATTAAAAATAAAAGACTTTTTGGCATCATCGACAACTGTTTTTTTTTTCTCACTAAAATATAGTGCACGAAACTTTTAATATCTAGTTATCGGTTATCATGACATTTCGTCCAACACCAACCTGATTCCACTTCTTACTACACTGAAGTTGGTGGAATTTCTAATAGGCAATACATGTAAACTTGTAATGTTTGGAGACCAGGTCTTTCGGCACACTGTCGGTATTCCCATGAGAACCAATTGTGCCCTTTTAATGATTGACCTACCTTTATTAATACGAAGCAGACTTCATTTAGAGGCTTCTGAATGAAAAGAAGAAAAAGGTGGCGGTGGACTTTAATTTGACATTTAGATATATGTTTTGTCAATTGATAAAGACAATGTCCATACATATGTCAAGACGACGACGAACTAGAAATTAAAAACACAACAAAATCAAGCACACACAGTTCCTACTTCGACATTTTACTTACTAAAGACAAAGACAGGAAATTAACAACCAGGCTATTAGACAAACGCACTAATTTCGGCTTTTCCATCGCAAAATTTCCACATCGAAAAAAAACACCCTAAACACTATATACAACTTTTAAAAATTGTTAGTTTGTGATGCACAAGTGCATTTGTCGAAAACGATGTCTCGTTCCTGAGATATTAGGCAACAAAGTTGACCCATTTTTACCCGAGGGAAATCAAATTAAGAGTGTCATGGTCGTGACGTCATTGAAAGAACACGCGGTAGAATTGCAATTGGCGGGTATAAAGAAAGAAAGAAGAAATCACGCCCTAGCCGCCACTAAGTGCTGCTTTAAGTCCTTATTTTGAAACATTGGTAAATTTGACCGATCCGATCTTTATAATGCACGAAGTATACATACTATAGTGGACTGTTAAAAAGCAAACCAGTCACCGTGGGCATTACTTCATACGGTCGCTAAAACAGTTCATATGCACTCAAAACCTGGCAAATGTTCATGAATTTCCCAAGAACTATAAAAGTGATGGTTACCAACCTATTCATCCCTGGTTCGATCCCCGGTCGCGCCAGATTTTCAGAGGTGGACATTCATATCCAGACCTATCTGCACAGCTCTATGACTAGATAGGTCTATGACTAGATAGGTCTATGACTAGATAGGTCTAGAATGTGCAGTTTGATTACCTTCGTCACATTGTACAAGTGTATGGACATTTAAAAAGCCGTTGGAAATACGGAATCCTCTAGCAATGTCATAAATACAAACATTAAACATCTCTCCCCTGTCTAAAGGGGACGAGTGGCAAGTGCCTTAAATGAGTAGTCATGCCTCTCGTTAAATGAGTAGTCATGCCACTCGTTAAATGAGTAGTCATGCCACTCGTTAAATGAGTAGTCATGCCACTTGTTAAATGAGTAGTCATGCCGCTCGTTAAATGAGTAGTCATGCCACTCGTTAAATGAGTAGTCATGCTGCTCGTTAAATGAGTAGTCATGCCACTCGTTAAATGAGTAGTCATGCCACTCGTTAAAAGAGTAGTCATGCTTCTCGTTAAATCTATCCAAAGCAAGCAGTCAATCTATTCGTAGCTTATTCACCTCTTATAGCACAATACTAATATGGCACACAATCACTTTTAATTATAATGTTATACTAAACTAAATCAATAGTCAATATTTTAATATACTCATTCAATAGTCAATATTATTATTCTACGCAAGACGTTTGTGTTTTTTAAAATGTGCTCCAATTTCAATACAATTTCTTCGATTCACATTTTACTTTGATAATTTTGGTTATTTCTTCATTCATATTTCTATTGCAGACTATTATCAGTGATACACTCCATTTATTTTTGTTTATCATCATAAATAATTCCTATATGTACTGCCTTACTGATATAAAATCTCAGACACCAATGCATAAATCTTCAGGATGTCCAGGAAACATAAACAAAGTTTGTGAACATTGCACAAACACGAACCTCTGGAAATCCAGAGGTGGGATCAGGTGCCGTGAAGGAGTTGACTGGTCACACCCACTGTGAGTCCCCAGTCAAATTAAAATGAAACAAGTGAGGAACAAATCCTCATCACAATTGTTACAGACTCCACAACAACCTCTATCTCAGTGACGTATGTTAATTTGGAAAGGTAGCCATTTTCTTTCAATACAAAACAGTAATATGCTATATCTTATCACAAACATCTTCAAATTTACCATGACTTGTGAAAAAAAGAGTTTATACTGAAAACTGTCAATAAAAAGAAAGCAAAACAAGATCGAGGAAAAAATATATATTTATTTAATATCAAATGTTCAATATGTCTTTGACAATATGTTTCTTCTGATAAATTATACCATAATGGTTTAATAAGTTGTCCATCCACTGATATTAGAGACACATAAGTAACTGTAAATGAGGTACATCTATGTTGTCCACATAAACACAAACATGTTTATTCCATAGGTATTTTAAAACGCTTTTATAAAAAGTAATATAGATTTGTTTGATCAAATTAAGCACAAACTTTTTAAAAAAGCAATTCGATTCTTGGAGAAAAAACTACAATATGGTCCAACACCTTAGATATTGCTCTTATGTTTTATACACTGTCAACAGATATATAGGATACAGTATGCAAATAACACAGGACATGATATAGTGCAGTGAAAAATGAACGAAAATTTACAAACACAGTGACACAATGGTAAAAACTGGAACGCTGGTAAATCCAGAGACGTGATACGGCCCTATGGAAGATGAGAAAAAGGAGGCTCACAGGAGAAAAACGTGGAATCTGTAGTGTAATCTGAAACACAACAGGGATATGACCATTGTTTAACAAGGCCATTAAATAAGAAACTTTAAAATTTGCATATTGTGGAAAATGATTTGTGATATTAACGTTGCAACAACTCATCACAGGGTAATTTTTTCTACATATGAAATGATCTTATGTGTTACTAACTCAAGTCTAGTAAATGTAGTAGTAATACCTGTATTTTCTTTTATAAACAATAACCAACTATATAACACGTATAAAATTCAATATTTTAAGTTTGATTTACAAGTCACAAATTCAATAACATTTGATTTTATTTGATTTTTTGTTTTACGCCATACTCAACAATCTTTCAGTCATATGATGGCGTCCAGTTTTTATTGGTGGAGAAACCACGGTTACCCGGATAAAGACCACCGACCTTCCGCAAGAAAACTGGCAAATTTTCCCACTTAATTCGAAATGACCCTAGTGGGATTCGAACCAGAGGTGAGAGGCCTTGTGATTTAAAGCGCAATGCTCTAACCACTCGGCCACGGAGGCCCCCATATTCAATTACAAATAAAAGTCAAATCTAGGGCCTTATTATACAGGGAAGTGACTGCTTCTTTCTCCAAGTGCTCGACACACAATGTGTAAGTAAGTGACTGCTTCTTTGACCAAGTGCTCAGTGCACAACGTATAAGTAAGTGAATGGTTTTTTCTCCAAATGCTCGACACACACAATGTGTAAGTAAGTGACTGCTTCTTTCTCTAAGTGCTCAACACACAATGTGTAAGTTATTGGTTTAGATAAAGCTTTTGACAGTTCAAGGGGTCTGGTGCAGTATTAAGTATAAGTTGGTGGCAGCCCATAGCACGGGTCAAAACGTGTGACAATGCCTCTGTGTTAGTGATCAGTTCTTGACAAGAGATAAAAAGTGCAAAATCAAATCAAAAGAAAACCTGTAAATCATTCTGAGGCATTTAAAAAAAAATGAGAAAAGAAAATGAAGGGTTATCTCAAAAGTATTCCATATGATGTGCAAGCACTAAATACCTCAAAGGCACATTTAAATCTATCAATTTAGAGGTGACATTACAACCAGTGTGACTGTTCAAAGCCCTAGCATAACCATGATAGCTTATCACAAATGCAATTACTGTTATTGTAGGGCTTTGAACAGTGAAAGAAAATATTTTCTTGTTTTCCACTGGTTTTCTATTGTCTTTTCAGTGTTTTAGTAAATGATGCTGAGAACAAGTCAGTATAATACATCATTAAACCTCCTCCGTGATAAAAGGTACAACAATTAAAGCTTAATTTTGAATAATAAGTTACTATAAAAGTCACTTTTACGATGATATGCAATAAATAGTAATATAAGGCTGCACAGATAATGTATCAAGCTAAAGAATAACCACTTGATTTTCTACAGTCATAAAAAAAACAGGGAAATTAGCGTTAATACAGACTGAAAGATTATTTGTACAGAACTCACAATAATAACATAAGAACAGAGGACTAAGTTTAATGGCAGTATTGTGTTACTAACTCAACAGGGGAGGTAACTCAAAAACTCAACAAAAAAAATCATCAAATTTATCAAATATGCAATACACTCTTCTATGATAAATGTTCAAATTCTTCTAAATTCTTAAGAGCAATTTTACTTGTTTTCTGGGTACACTGTAACCAAGTTTTTCGCCTCCACCTGTACTGATACTGGCTACCGTCATGTAACTGAAATATTGCGGAGTCAATGTGGTATAAAAAAACCATGTAATAACAGTAAAACAAACATTAAAGTCCCTGTATGAATGTTGACTTTGGCAAAACAGATAGAACAATAAAATCTTCTTCTGAACAAGATATATTTATACAATGATGTGTGATGTACAATGACAACCTATGTTTAACAGCTGTATAAGCTGTCACAAGATTATATAACAGTAATCTAAGGTATATAAGCTGTCACAAGATTATATAACAGTAATCTAAGTTATATAAGCTGTCACAAGATTATATAACAGTAATCTAAGTTATATAAGCTGTCACAAGATTATATAACAGTAATCTAAGCTATATAAGCTGTCACAAGATTATATAACAGTAATCTAAGCTATATAAGCTGTCACAAGATTATATAACAGTAATCTAAGCTATATAAGCTGTCACAAGATTATATAACAGTAATCTAAGAAGCAGCCCATAGTAAGTACAGTAATTCCTTAGCATGTCATTACCATTTCTTCTGAAAGCAATTAAGTATGGAGACCATTTTTTCAGCCTTATGATACACTATAGAAATCTTTGCATGATGATCTAGTATTTATAATGATGTTAACATAACCTGAACTGGTACTTATCAAAGTATATTCTTAACATGGTGACCCAGTACTGTTCATCATGCATTCAAATCATGATGATCTAGTGCTGATTAATGTATATTTGAAACATGATGTTCAATTGCTTATCAAAGTGTTTTCTAAACATTTCGATTTCATCCTGATAAATGTATATCTTTTTTTTGCCATGATGATCTATTACTTATCACAGTAAATGTACATTCATATCATTTAGTGCTACTGCTGATATAATGTGAACCAATTCTCACTCTGACAATCTGAACGAAGATCCATTTTTCATGTGATGATGAAGTATTCGCAATAATTAACTCTTATTACGTTGATCCAATCTAAGTAAAGATGTACTTCAACATGATAAATTGTGATGAAAACTCAAATCTGACAAAGATATTGTGCTAATAATTTAGAGCCTTCATATTGGGACAAATATCCCCCACAGCAACCTTGACCTTGTAGATATGAACTTGGGTTAAGGTCAAGACATATCCTTGAGGCATGGACAAAAATTGTGTGAAATGACATCTCCCTTAACTGACTTTGAATTGTTATTTCATAAATGAAGAAGTTATTACCTTGACAAGATTGATGGACAGACAGATGGCCACACGGGGTAATTCATATACCCTTCAAAATTTTGTTTAAAATAGGATACTAGAAAGTACAGATACCAAAGAAATAACCTTTTAGGTGGTCCAAGGGACTGTATACATATCCAGAGATCAATGAACAAGCATGGATCTCTGGAAGGAAGATCCAGAGATGGGATGTACTGTCAAGTAAGTGATAAGACTTACCTTTCCACAAAAATATATTGTGCTAATAAAAAGTTATCCTTCAATTACAAGTGATAAACTTTTCAACCAGGATCTTTATTGCAAATGTGATATGAAAAATTATATCATTAAGTACAGACAGCTAACAATTTAAATGAACTTTTGAGTTTTCCTATCCAATGCTAACATTGAAGAAAACAATACAACAATAGTTTTGACAGTATAATGTATTGTCCTTATAACTTAGACATTTCACAGCCAAACTTTGGTGGTTGAAATTGAACAAGAAATAAATTGATAGGATCATCAATCTTAAATATCAAAATAAAAAGGAGAGAAAAAACCTAAAACTAGCATTCATCATAATTCATCCTTTGTATCAGCATTGTCATTTTTATCATCACTCTCATCTAACTCTTCTTCTTCTTCATCATCATCTTCCTCATCCTCAGAATCTTCATCTTTTGGTGCAGCAGGACCTGGTTGCGGCATTGGGACCTTTAAGTCTTCTAATGTACACAGTCCTGAAATGGCAAAAAAAGGCTAAAGGAACACAGACAAATTCACATTCTGGTGCAAAATAAAATAAAGGAGTTTAAAATCCCATAACTCTGACAAATATTGCCACATGTTGGTTGTCTTTAAACTCATCTAAAGATTTTAAAGTCCCATAACTGTGACAAATATTGCCACATGTTGGTCATCATTAAACTCATCTAAAGATTTTAAAGTCCCATAACTGTGACAAATATTGCCACATGTTGGTCATCATTAAACTCATCTAAAGATTTTAAAGTCCCATAACTCTGACAAATATTGCCACATGTTGGTTGTCTTTAAACTCATCTAAAGATTTTAAAGTCCCATAACTGTGACAAATATTGCCACATGTTGGTCATCATTAAACTCATCTAAAGATTTTAAAATCCCATAACTCTGACAAATATTGCCACATGTTGATTGTCTTTAAACTCATCTAAAGATTTTAAAGTCCCATAACTGTGACAAATATTGCCACATGTTGGTCATCATTAAACTCATCTAAAGATTTTAATGTCCCATAACTCTGACAATCAATGGTATGCAGCATTATACAGATTTTGGTTCAAATTTGAGGAAAGAAACTGTGACAAAATGTTGCCAACAAACTGACTAACAGATAAAAAATATTGATCATTAATCCTGTGGACATGGCAAGATATGTTAGAAAAAAAAGGAATGGTTCTAAGAAATAAATGATGATTTTTATGTAGTCCCCTAACTGTATCAAACACTGTTAAATGTTGGACATAATCATTCTTTAATTTACAGCAATATACCAAACTAAAATAGGAGTGAAAAAACACAAGAACAGAGGACTAAGTATAGTGGCAATACTGTGGTACTGTTGGTTAGGGGAGGTAACTCAAATACTCAAAACTTGACATAAACATTAATGTGGGCACATGTTAATCATTACTAGGAAATGGATGGAACATGTATAAGTCATGAATGAAATTGATTTGTTTTATAGGATGTTCATTTACTTAGATCACTACAACAAGAGACAAATGTATCAAATTTTATACATTTTACACAAAGAGAAACAACAGACTCCATGTGACGATGAATGAAACACTGAAAGTCAGTCAAACTGTAGTATGTTTTAGATAACAAACTATTACTAATTTTACTTTAATAAACGACCCGCCCCCTTATGGAAAATGTAACATCCCCAGGGGCATCTAATATAGAAAATATTGTAATTGAATTTCCCACACTATTCATAGTTGAAACATAATTTAAATTTCCTCACAAGTTGTAGCTGCAACATAATTCAATTTTCCTCACAATTTAGACTTGAAACATGATTTGGTTTTCTTACAATTTATATACACCTGAAACATAATTTAGTTTTCTCACAATTTATATAAACCTGAAACATGATTTGGTTTTCCCACAATTTATATACACCTGAAACAATAGTGAATTGTTAATGGACATGGAATTATCAGACAATTACAGCATTTTTTTTTAATGTTTTTCATGTTTTATACCTTTGGGATTAACTCTAAGATCAGCATTTTGACAATTAATTGAAAATAATAAATTTGATGTCAAAGAGGTTATTTCCCCTTTAATATTTGGTCCCTGGAAACCTTTTGACCTTTAACATGTTTAATATAATGGATACCTTAAGTAATTACCCTGTGGACTGAACTTACCTGTAATATCTTTACATATCTTAATCTCTGGCTCTCCATCCTCTTTTTTAAACTCATCAATCATATCATCTTCATGCTCCTCTACCATATTTTCACACTGTCAAAAGATTTGAATCAAAGTCAGTTACAACTGTTGAGAGCTATCATACTCTACTCTTTTTCTACCTTCTTCCCAGAAGTTTTCACCTATACTCAGATGCAACCAGTTTTTCAGGAAACGTACAAAAGAAATTGTTTTCTATGGACTCACTTATCAATGCAGTGTGGGTTTGTTTGTTTGTTTGGTTTTTTTTTAATTGTCTTCTGCCACATTCAACAATTTTTCAGTTATATGGTGGTGGTCAGTTTTTAATGTGAGGAAATAATCTGGTTACATGTAACCAGGAGACCACCGGCCTTCCACAAGTAAACTTTCAAACTGTCTCACAAAATTAGCTAAGGTTCTAGCGGGGCTCAAAGCCACCCTGGCTAGAAGTGAGAGAACCCTGCTGTGTAAAACCTTTACCACACCTTACTGTAACAAGACATGACAGATTTATAGCCACATCCTAAAGACCCAAACTTTCACTTCTTTGTATCCATAAGATACAGATACGTTTAACATAAGTGTATGCAGATAATTAAATATAAGGCTAAATTAGCTGGAAACATGAATATTTTCTAATTCTGATTTGATAAAAGGCTATACAAGAGGCCCATAGGCCACATCACTCACCTGAATTGTGTTGGTATCTAACAAATATGGGAATCTCAAATTTACAAATTATTATAACACTCCTTGGGAGTTGAGGAGACTTAAAAATGAATGAAAATGACAAAGCCGGGAAAGATGTCAAAAATATGTCAAAAATTTATTTTCCAACTTATTCCAAACACAGGAAATTGAAGCATGCATCCATGTAAATCACTCAGGCGCAATTACTTTTTCAATCCATGCAGCAGTTCTGGAAAAGATTTTCAAAGAGGGGTACCTTCTGAGACCTATTTGCCCCACCCTGGATCCATCTCTGTGTCAATCTGCTCAAAACCACAAACTTGGATGGGGAACTTTTGTACTTGCTTCCTTTAAAGTTTTCTCAATATCCCATCAGCAGTTTTTGAAGAACAATCTGACAGATTGAAAAAATGCCCCCCCCCCCCCCTGACTTTTTGCAGTTTTAAAAATTCATAAAAAAAATTCAAAAAGAATAAATTTCAGAAAAATTCTTTCAGGAAAGCATTTCTCTACCTAATTACATGAAAAACACATAAACTGAATACATCATGATGAATAAATGGTGAGAAAATCAAAAAAGTCATACAAAAATGAATGAAAATTACAAAGTCTAAAAAGGCATCAAAAATGGGTCAAAATTTTTTTATCAATTTCTACTAAATTAACAAAATTGAATTATTCATCTATGTCGATAAGTCAGATACAATTAGTTTTTCAATCCATGCAGCAATTCTGAAGAAGATTTTTAAAGAAGGGTACTCCCCGGGGCCTCTTTAGCCATGCCCTGGATCCATCCCCAGTTTTGGAAAAGAAGTCGAAAATGTGAAAAGTTTACGAACAGATGGATGAACAAACAAAAGTTGATCAGAAGAGGTCACTTGAACCTTCAGTTCAGGTGAGCTAAAAAGCAGTTATATGTACATGAAATCTTAGATTTTGTCTTATATTTTGTACTTTGGATTCAAATAAACAATGATGTATAAGCATGCATTCAAAAAAAAATTTTATGCACATGTGTAAACAGAAAAATTTAGGACAATGATCAATATAATGAAAATATGACATACATAAATAAATTAGAAATCAAAGGTTGGATTGGCATCGGCCAAATGGAAAAATTACAATGCCTGTTGGCTTGTACAATGAGAAACAAAAGTGTGTGCGTGTTTGTTAGCATT